>JAALXN010001398.1:0-11657 GCA_012978555.1 Fusarium drepaniforme | reverse complement strand
GGGCACTGCCATCGATAGTTAGCACTCGACAGAAGGTCGCTACCGGTCTGGTGGCTCCGATGGTTCCATACAATGAACAATGGTGATAGTCAAGCAATGACCTGAGTCCGCGTCCCCGCATTTAGCTGAGAAAACCCAGGCTCATTTCCATCGCAGTGTTGGTTGTTGGCCACTCATGCTGGTCTTGAGATTCAGGTGGTGGATACGCGGCGCGGAGACTCGGGGAAGCGGATACCCTAAGCCGGTGGTATGGGAAAGAATACCACGATTGCCGTGTTCCCAATACGGGCGTTGAAGACTCTTTGGCGCTACCCGCCTCTCTGGGGATTTGTTTCTGTCCCCCCCCGTCTTAGTGAGGCACATGGTCGTTACGAGCAAGCCATGCCATGATCAGGGGCCAAACGAACTAGCCCGTGCTCTTGCTCCACTCCTTTTCTCGCCATCATTTTCATCTCGCGCTTCCTCTAGGTGCCATTGACTACCCAGCTGCTAACTTGGATCAAACCCCCGTCACATATCTCACACCAAGTTAAGAGACGGCCCCGTCTCTATTTAGGCCACTCACCCGCTGTTAAAAAATCAGAGCTGCTTCATAACCCCCGTATACACATTGCTCATCTTTGTCGCTATGGATAAAGTCCCGGCCCTACAGTGGTGTCCCGACAGCAAAAAACAAACTCTGCCACCCTTTGCTATGCTTATGGTGGAAAAGAGCCCTGGAATACCTCCTCAACAGTCTCGCACTGTTTCGCTTCCTGCACCTGCTGCTCCCACGCTCCTCGGGTATGAGGCTCCTTCTCATGCGCATCACTTCAAAAGCCCTAGCCAACTTGCACCACCCTACAGAACCTTGGGTACCCCGTTCACATTGAACAGCTTTTCTCATGCTGGCGGACGCGGGGCCCTGTCAGGTCAGCCTGGTTCTCAAACGCCCGCCGATCACGGTGCCAGAGCCGCTTCCCAAATGCTTATGGCCAACGGCATTGACCCCGGCTCACTAAATCCTCAGCAATGGCAGCAATTTGTCAATGCTCCGCTTGCCACTCAACCAATATTGATTGCCGACTTCTCCAGATTCCAGCAACAGAAGCATGGAGCCCAAAAGAGCAACCCACAGACACGAACTTCTACCGGTTCCCTTTGGCCCATTCCTTTGTCACACATTGCGCAACAGCATAAGACCGATGCCTTTAGCTTCCCAAACGAAACACATCACCACTGCTAAGGGCGCGTGCATCGTATCGTCAAAGGAGGTTTCGGAAGGGAAAGGAAGGGTAGGAAGAGAACCCCAGGCGAATGCAAAAAGTGTGGCAGAACCGACACATGTCAATGGCGGTCCGGTTTTGAGGGTGAAAAACTGTGTAATGCGTGTGGTTTAGCATACAAAAACACTTTGAAGAAGACAGGCCCCCGGGTCTGAGGAGTTCTGTTTATGGAATAGGGTTAATTAGCAATTATTATAGAGTCACCGCCGGTTGAAGATATACTAAAATACATGAGTTGAATGCAATAGCCACCGTCCCCGATACCAACTTTATTCAGAACAGTGTCGCCGTGATCGTCTCGGGTGGCTTTTGAGCGTAACTAACAAAGCTGCCGAGATGGTAAGTGATGACATCCGGACAACAGCAACGAAGAGAATTGGTGCACACCTTTCAAACTCCATATCCTCCGCCAGCTCCCGTCTCATGCACATGGCCAAGAGCTTAATCTGAGGCAAAGTGGAGCCCGGGCCCTCAGAAAGTGGAAGCATAATCTGGGCCTGAATGTCAAAGTCACGCAAGGCCTTCGTGGTAAACCCGCACCGAAATGCTGTCCAACAAACTTCTTTGGTACCAATTTGGGAGAGACCTGCGTCTTGGATCAAACACTTGACGAGGTCAACAGTGGGAAACACCCGCTTGGTGCGCCGTCCTACCTCACGTACCAGGCTCTCCTAAATCAACCAAGCCTTATATTGGTGTCGAGGCTTGGGCTTCACCAAGGTGAACTCGATCTATCCTCCTGGTTTGAAGAATCGGAATGTGTTGCGGAATAGCCCCTAAGATCCTCGCTCCACACAAACTGCCGGAACAAAAGTAGATCTGCCGTGCTCTCCTCCAAAGGGTGAGCCAGATTCAGGTCGTCGCGGATCATCTCGAGATTCGGCAGTGCATGTTGTGGCATGAAAGGGGATTTATCTATGGGAACGACATGTGAGCTCCAGTTTTGCGTCGCGAAATGCCTAGGAACGATCAGCTTTTCCTAATTTGTGGCGAACCTGGTGATGCGCGTCTCACACCAACCAAGTGCAGGTGTGCCAGATCCGATATCCATCACCCGACGAGGGTTCCCAGTAGGGCTACTGTAAAGCATTCTATCGTTCATCGCATACCAGAGCTGGTGCCTAGATAGATCAGCATTCTTGGTGTTATGATTCCGTTCTACTCAACCCACAATAGTAGCGGAGATCGCTGGGACATGTCATCGATAGGCTCCCTGTTGACGTCAGATGGAGCGCTGGATCTTGGAAGACGCTCTCACCATGCACCCGCAACATTCCCCGGCACCGCTCTGCCCCATAGTATGTAACAATCGAAGTATTCTGTCGGAACGTTCGTGTACTCGTTTGATTCCGAGCCGCTCGTGTCCAGATCTGAGGTCGGAGGAGGCGGACTGCTTGCTGAGGTAGTCGAGATGCTTAAGCTGGATGACGAAAATTCATCGTGGTCTGACTGATAGAGCTAGTGTCGTACTTTGTTGAGCGCTTGTTCGTTGTTAGGTTTGGGTGAGGGAGCCATCTTGCGGGGGAAAACAAAGTCAAAACAGGTTGTTCCTTAGCCAAATGGTTCGCGGATTATGGGAAAGGGATTAAGGCAGACAAGGTGACTTGCAGGCAGCTGGGGGACGACGGGTGGTGATCCATTATGGGATCACTCAGCTAAGAGAAGGGAAGGGAAGGGGGCAAGATCGGCAATGCCAAGCACATCCTCATGTTTAGCGCCTTCTTGACCCTTCTCTACGGGTACTGATTGGACAAGATGCACTTTAGCGAACCTCTGGGTTCCACTCACTCGATGCCAACTGGACTCACCTCCGTCGCCCTGCCCTCCTGCGACCTTCCTCCCTCATTTCTTTTTGCCCTGTTTTCCTCGCGCCATCAAACAAGCCGACATCCTTGCCCCATGGACAGTATCATCTTTGAGCCGGGTAGGCCGCAGCGACCACAATCACGGGTACAGCCAAAGCCGGGCCGATCACTTGATGCAATCAGCTTGATCAAGACTTTCCTGAGGGTTTTACCCAAAGGAGAAGAAGACTGGGATGACAAAAGGCCGCACACGCAAGCAGAGATCAATGACTTACGGTATGAGCTGACGCTACACAAAATTCCTCGCCAAGAGCGTGCGGGAATGAGGCCGAGAGAACTTCTACAAGCATTCGCAGTGGAGCATGCTGCCTTGCTCAAGGAAGCAAAGTCACAAATTCACATGCTTGCCTTCATTGCCTTGGGGGAAGTTGCTGTTGGCTTAGGCCTCCGTCCCAAAGAGGTTAATGCCACGGTGGCTGAATACACAGGCGTATCTGAATCTGCAGTAAGGACGATGCGACTTGGTGTCCGGAGGTGGATCAAAGCCTCAGATGTGCTTCGGAGGACGTGGCTTAGTCGTGTAGATGAGCTGCCTTTTCGTCGTTTGTAGCCCACAAGACTCATTCAGATGATATACTTACTTAGAGCTTATAGGGACAAATTTCATCCATACGATAAAGAAACTCTCAGACGAGAATATTGGCATCCTTGGAGAGGTGAGGATCGAAGAAGAGTATGCGGTGTTCGATGATGTCAGGGTCTATATCCCTAGGAAACAGCTATCCTCGGACTCACTCCGTCTGCCTGATATTATCTACGAGCTTTATGGTGGGAAATTCAGGTATGCATCCAGGTCAGCTTCACGGCCACTGCTGACTTGCAAGTCTGATTGAGATTGAACGCTATCTTGATGTTCCCGGCACCGTCACCAACCCCGATAAGAGTGACCACCCGCTCGTTACTCACGACATGATGGCGACGATGAAGAAGTCGGCTCCTTAGGCTTTGGATTTAGTTCATAGATGGCCAAAGAGAACTTCATATATCCGGCGCCGGCTACCAATGCTCCATTGAAGTGCAACTCCTGATCAGGCTCCCATGTCTGTTCCTCTGATAAGACACCCCTATGCCGAATTCGGAAGTTCGCCTTGTGCTGTGACAAGAGAACGGCACGTCCCAAGTATCCCTCTGGTATGCTTGCCTCGTGGCCCACGGAGAGCCGAAAAGCCTCCGGCTCCCGCACCCTTCGCCCGACATCTGCACTCATCAGCTCGGTTAAATGTGTCTAGAGCGAGGTCATCAGCCACAGTAGGAACTCGATACCCGGGCTACGCACCTGTGTTTCAAGGATTTCGTAAATCTTTATGCAGGCTTTTGGTGAATCATAACTGTGAAGGCCGAACTCTTTTTCGGGTGGTTGCACAGTGACAATGTCTGCTATTGCCTCCTGGCGAAGTCTCTGCAATTCTGCGTTTAAGGGGTAGAATCTAAATAGTGGCCGCGCTCGAGAGGGCGCTGCTTGGCCTGTATCTACCGTACTGTTGGTCATGGAGTCTGAGGGGAAAGGCTACAGGCGATAAAGATTGCCTCAGCTGATCAGAGCCTCCCCGCGCCTCGGTGTGAGACGGTGTCGTGTCGTATCTGCGTGGCTGCCTCAGGCCTAAGTCTAAAGGATTCGAAAAAACGGGTATTGCCGATTGTTGACCCACAAGTCTGGAATCTGCCCACAAAACAAAGTACCCCGAGAGAAGAGATAACGGCGCTTTTACACTTCGGGATAAGCCTCTCTCTCTAGCCAACAACAATGAGAAAAAGAAACAACAGCTGCAGGCAGGCTTGACGGGGAAGTCGGCGAGTGGAAAAGATCTCCATAAGGCGCCATGCAGAGGGCGTGTCGTTAGATTAGGCTGCCTCTAACCTTAGACGGAATAGACCAATAGGCAATTGCATGCGGAGTAAGCGAAATTACCACACACAAGGGAGGATGAATATCCTTCCTATTTAGGAACGAGGATTCTCTTGGCGATTTCAATGCCCCCACTTAGCCGGACCTTACCTTCGATTGCCTCGTTTGTGCTCGAAACGTTACTGTTGAGTTGCTCCGAGGCCCCCGCCCCCTGGCCTTGTGCAGCCGTTTGACCAAGTGCTCCAAAAAGAAGGTTTGTGACGGGGCAACAGTAAAATCAACTGGGAGTCCTGGGCCGGGGCTGATCTCTAGCGTCCGGAACGGAACCTCCAAATCAGATGGCGTCAATCACATATGACCACCAAGATGTTCGAGCGGGGTTCACGCTCAAAGGCGCGGAAGCAATTGTAAGAAATAAAAGACTCTTCGTCTTGTTTCTTGTTTCCTCAATCCCAGTATCCCAGAGCCCACAGAAATATTCTGTTAGAGACTATTTTACGCAATCACTCCTCTCAGGAGAACCCAGCTCGAGCCAAACTACGTCCAACAACCATCTACCGACCACCCAGTACGATACGATGCTATATGTCTTCTACACAGCCTTCGACTGACCATGAATTCAGACCGACGAGGCTATGGCGTCCATCAACCCGACTCTCGAAGAGCTTGAGATGGTCAAAAAGCGGCTCAGTGAGTCAATCCAGAAAGTTCAGGATACAGGAAAAGAGTTGAACGACCTGTTGACCTTTGTCAATTCAATTCCAAATGAGACGCGGCAGCAGGTAGTGGACAGTACATCCAGTTCCAGGAGAAAAATAAAGAAAGGGGATGCAACAAGTGGAGATGACTACCTGGCGTCCCTTGAACTGGAAGTGGAACGAAAACGCGATGTGATTGGCAAACTATGGCTCAAGATAAATGAGCTTCAAAAAAGAGAGGCCAACTTGGAGGCGAAGAAAGCGATGGGGGAGTAGTTCAGTTGGTAGCATTTGTCGGCTTTCCTGCCCCAAATTTCACAACCCCTTTCTTGAGAAGAGCAAGACGTTCCGCAGCTCTACGTTCTTCGTCTTCATCGGTATCCAAAAGGTCGTGGTGAATGAGATATTCAGTGTAGCGCTTCGATCCCTCCAATCGATGACGAAGCACAGGTTCGAGTTTCTTCGCCGTCTCGTGATGCGCGAAGAAATCAGAGACTACTTCTTTCAAACTCAAACTTCCCCCGTAGAATCTTTGGCAGAGATGTCGGCGATATACGCGGACAAGTGTATCTGGCTCACGCAAGATCTGGACTATTGGGAACATCAGCTTGCGTTTGTTGCCCCAGTCCCATTCGCGCATGAGCTGAGCACAGCCCTCAGAGGTAGCGCTCTTTGCCTGTAGGACCGCTTCAAAGTCATGGAAGATAGCATCCTGAAAGGAAAGAAACGCGCCGGAACGGCCTTCGCCGGTAATCCACAGTGGCGGTGTGAAGTACTGTAAGGGGACCGTGCCGGAGAACTCCCAGTCGATGATGCCGAGTATATGTAAATCTTCGTCGACCACAATGTTGCTGCATCTTAGGTCCAGATGGGATAAGACGAAAGGACCATTGGACCACTGCGATTCGAGGAGTTTCGGAATCTCCTCTGCCAAGCTGTTGAGAACGAATAGCTGCTCTTCTATCGAGGCCCGCTGTAGGCTGGCTAATGGAACCGCGTAATACTCCGAAAGGATAGAATATTGATGGTCCATGAAGGCTTTCGCAGAAGAAAAAGATATCAAGTTCTCCTTTTTGCCGGTGTCTCTTTGAAGCTCGTTGATTGCCATACCGAGGAAACCACCCACGATGGGCTCAGAGTCGTCGACCAGGTTTGGCATCAAGGAACCAGCCGCAGGGAATTCTAATCGGCGCAATTGAATGAGGATATCGACCAGTTCACCGAGAAATCGAGTCCGTGTTTCTGTGGTTGCGTTGTTGATATCGTCGAAACGCAAACTTTGACCAGGGACGAAATCGCAAATCATGAATGTCGTGAGGCTACCGTTCTTTGTCAATTGTGTGCTCTGACCGTATCCATAGACGCGAGGGATGGGAATCGTAGTCTTTGACTTGATAAACCTGTGAGCGTCGGAGACGTTAGACATCTGTTGGAGACATGACAATCATATGGACGAACCGCATGGTGGCGACCTCGCTCTGTACCTTGATCCAGCTATCCTGAACCACGGGCTCCAAAGGGATTCTGACAACCCACATGGTGTCGTCATCAAAGAGAGCAAAGAAGCACACGTTGAAGCTTCCATTCATCTGGTTGGTGATGCTGCAAGGCTTCTGCCCATTGTGCTGAGAAGCGAGGAGGCAAACAGCCCCTTTGTCTATGGAGGCAATGAAATCTTCAACTCGGTCGTCGATTTGCTCGGATACGAGGGGGAATGGCGGGTGAATGGTCATTCTGGGTATAAACGTCACCTTCATCGATCGTGGCGGTCGAATCTTCAGTCTCCTCGTCATGCTGCTGGTGTCCGGTGAGTGATTGCTTCAAATCGCGATGTGCACGGCCGGCCACCAGCAGCCCGTTTGGCGCGTACCAGCAGAGAATGAGTGATGCCCTTTGTGTCAAAGCAAAAGGCCGTAGAATGAAAGGCATCACTCCAATGGATGAGCAGAAAAATGGTGAAGCCTCGCCAAGCGGTGAAATAGGCAGAGCTGGGAGTATGACTGGAGGCGATCGATGGAGGCGAAAATAGGATCTCGATAGAGCTGGGCTGTTCTACTCGTTCAAGTCGTTGTCGCAAGTCCCCCGTGTGTAATAGTGGTGAACGGATGGGATTGGGGATTTGTTGGAAGCCGTGGTTCTTGAAAGACACGGGAAGCAAGTAGGGGCTCGGTCAGGCAGCCAGACCGGACCCGGCATACTATACAATGCAAGAATAGATCGGTACTCCAACTGCAGTGAAGCCAAGCAAGAAAACGTTGTGGCAACGATCGTGTAGGTTTGACTCCACGCAAGGGATTCCAGTAGGACGAAAAAAAGGCGCCAAAGGCCGCGATGGGGAAGCGGAAGATCTACGGCCCGAGACCTTCTCGCTGAGCCTGACCCTGAGCCTGCCACTTATCGAGCCTAACTTAGTCCGTTGTGGGGACGACGCAGCCTGGGTAGAAATCCTCACCAACGCCTCGAATTGAATCGCACATTGTTACTAGCTGGTTCGGCCCCCCTCGCCATCTAAAATGGATATGGTTCAGGTGAAAGACCTAGATGCTCCTGTCAAATTATTGGTGCAGAGCCTAGGTCCTCCCAGTGATTTGCAGGTGATTGAAGATCAAGGGAATGGTTTGCGGTATTATGCAATGTCTCAGAAACATCGTGATATCATCGAGGCATTCCGACGACACAATGTATGCCTAAATCCCTGATATAGGGCCAGCCTTTACTAACTATATGACCAGGGGCTTACTATTTGGACCCAAGTTCAAGCACCAGGGCGACTCGTATACACTCATGTAAAGGTCCCTTTCCGGCTTTCGGAGGGAGTGGGTATTTCTGCCCAGTCTGACGATCTCCCCGTGTTGCTTCCGCTGTATGATGCCTCTAGTTCCGTTCAGTATAAATCTAGGGTATCTGGCGAATGGAGCCGGTTGAGATGGGAGCCGGGCACGTTTGTCCGTATCCCATGGGGCAGCGCGGTACGTGTCACCGCCGAGGGGGCTGCCTTTTGCTTGATGGTTGTTTTTGCCTGGGGAGCAACACCGAGCGATTGCCCAACAATCCAGTCGTAACAGAGCTCAATGTTGATGGCGTGACCTTTATGTATGCCATCCAATGCAGTCAATACATTTACAGACTCTTTCCCAACCCCCCTGTGGTAACTTGGGATCGTGATTTCTCACACAGGGCTGTTGGCCCCTGAAGCACTCAGACAGTGGCTTGGTTAGCTCCATGCGACGTCTGGCACACCTGCTGATGGGGTGCGTTGAGAGCTTGGCGTGGAGGGACCAGATCAGGCCGGGCCTGGGCTTTATTCGCTCAAACCAGGGCAAGACTCGCCCTGTCACACCCCATCCATACACTTGGCCGGCCATTCCTTGCCTTGGGCGGGCCTGGGCACTTCGTACAGCACTCATTCTCAATGTTCCGGCTGCCGCGGGCGGGGACCCTCACTCCCAGGAAGCAGATCGCCAGCACCGACTGGGCAGCCGGAACAAGCCCTGGAAGGATCGAGACTGCAGGGCCATACGGGAGTCGTTGGCATCCGACCCATCTCGCCGTCCACTGCTCGCCAGAGAAATACAAGAATGTTGGGGTTTGCTCCTCAAGCAAGATAAAGAATCACTCAGCCTATTTACCATGTACGGCGGCTGGAGACACACGCGATTATCATTCTCAGGCCTGGTGTGCGGCAGGCTGCAGAGGCGTAGTTGCACCGGGGATTGTTGAGGAAAAGTAAGGCAATGCGTCCATCAGCGCCCCGTTTCAGGGGGTAATTAGCACTGTTCACCTGCATTCGACAGTGAGGCGACCGGCGTCGAACTCATTGCATACGCAGAGGGTGGATTGAGGCAACCCAACGGGAGAAATACAGAACCAGCCATCTCTATCAACTTCTAACGCATCCTCCCCTAGAAATGATTGCGGTCAGCCCTACTCTATTCTAGGACTACGATGCAAGGTCAGATATCTGAACAGGATCACTCGGAAAGGCCTCTCTACGAAACTCCACCATATCTGCCACTGCCTGCTTTTTTTTGGCAACTGTCTAAACAGTCCTCAAGTGCTGTGTTCTTGTGTCAGCGCTTCTCATTCTAGATGGTGGTCATGGTGAGGGGCGGTTCATACCGGCGATGATCTGCTCTTCCAGAACGCCATATTCATAATCAACAAGTCCGTGACGCTCCAATTTGTCGCATAAAGCCACCAACACTTTCGCTGTGTTACTGATAGTGGCTTTAGTTTCGAGGGCTTGTGTTGTCGAAAGCTGTTGGAATGAATCTACCACCTCTTTCTGTTTCAAACAGAAAGCCAGCCAGGCATTGTTGAAGTTATTCCAGAATCCAATTCTACCGCCTCCAAGTTTGTCGCAATCGGATCCAGCAGCTGAAAGAACCTGATCAGCTACACCATTATTTCCTCAAAGTTCTACATTCACGCTTGTTGATGTGTTTGGGGAATCGCAGTAATACGTACGAAGTTGGGCTGCTTCAGACTCGAGTCGGCCGGTGAAGTCAAGTAAGGCCTGCAATGCTATTTCAAGGGACCCATTGTGAATGTCCAAGAAAACGGCCCCGAATCCCCACGTATCGATCGTCTCTCAACGCCTTTTCCGAACTACTGCCATCATCCGTCGCATCGATAACCGCACCAGGGCTTGCTTGCGACACACTGGTAAGCACCAGGACGTCACCCGTGTTTCCCATTGCACTGTTCGAATAGCCCTGCGTGGGTGATTGTTGTTGTTGTTGTCTCGGGTACCCTGCATTTTCTGTTTTGAATCCAACGTGTGTCGAGGTGATGTCTGGCGTCGCCATCTGTGTCGCTCCGGGCTGCCGTGACTCAAAATGTTGAGCATCGTCGGGAAGGTTCCACGTGCTCCCTTGGACAACGTTGTGCTTCCATGCCAGGGCCCTATCATGACCTTGGAGGACCTGAATTTGCGGGCGCAAACGTTGTCCATACCCAGAATCGTAGGTCGGATGGGTAGCAAGCGTGTTCGGAGCCGGGAAAGGCGCGCCAGGTCCTCCAAAAGAATCGTTGTAGTTTCCCACGCTTGCCATCTCGCGAGGCCAGGATGAAGGGAGGGGCATCGGATGATGTCGGCGGTCGGAGGCTTGAGCGAACAAGCGGTGGTGTTGAGTTGGAATTGGAAATCTGCTCTGCATCTTGATTTGACCTGGATTGTTCACACTCAGATGGCTGCTTCCTGAGGGCTAAATTGGAATGAGAAGATTTGGTGTTGTTGAATCGATTGGCGGGCTGAAATACCTCGTTGGATTAATGAGTAGATAGCCATAAACGAAAGCAATAGTGTCGAGCCTGAGCAATGTGCCGAAACCGTGGCGACATGATCATCTACACCAGATGGCCTGTGGAGTGAGGGAGCAAATCGTACCGCGGGGCGATGATACTTAAGCTGAGCATGGGCGTCTCCCGCGGACTCGGCCACGTTCATAGAGGGGGATAATGAATGTGCATTTGCATGCGAGGGTAGAGATCGTTCATCTTACACATTGAGAAGAAGAAAGAGACAATAAGAAACCAACAGAGAAGCATGTTGGCTTAGCTCTTGACAAGCCCAGCGCGAATTTAGCATAAATTTAGACCACTAGCCCCAGCTCAGATAGCGACTCGCTAAACGAGATAATCACGCATAGGATCGACGCTTTTCTCCATCCGAAAAGTAATTCACGCTAGCAGCCCACCAACCCTTGTTTTAGTGGAACAGGGTCCAGTTTGAGTGGAGTGTACCCCGGGGGGCATGTAGGAGTGTCTAACCCGCCTCCGAGGCACCCCCCCCCTTTTGCCCTATGCAGTTGTCAAGGGGCCAAGTCGAGGAACATCGGGTACATCGGGCCCGACACGTGATTCTGACGAAGCCGGCACGGTGGGAGTGCTAATTCCGCCCTAATAATAGGCTTAGCCTAATTTACTATGCGAATTCTAGTCTTCTAGACCTTATAGCTAATATATATACCCTTTAAAGGGT
>JAALXN010001397.1:0-46515 GCA_012978555.1 Fusarium drepaniforme | reverse complement strand
TCCCCATCCTCATCCCTCCTCCAACCTTACCTTTTCAAGGGTCCCGGGAAGGTCAAGGTCCAGGGCCGCGTTGCCGCCGCCCACTGGCCCGACGGACGGCATCGACCAACACAACGACAACACTTCTGCTGTGTGCTGTGCGCTAGCTCTCCACCCAAGGATGCTTGACATCATTCTTCCACCCCTGGGCTTCCCAGCCTGAGGCTGCCTAGCTGCTTGCTTTCGCTCTTCCTCTTCTTCCCCCTCCTAGAGACGGACCGGCCAAGCGTGCGTCTGCAGATGGATATGAAAGGTCTGCTTGATTGGGTTCGATCCGGGGCTCTGGAGGGTCTCGATGGAGTTGGTTTTGCTCCTCGACGCGGGCAGCAGCCGGAGGAGCGAGCATGCAGAAGCGGCAGCATCGTCGTGATGCCGCAACCCAAACCCACTCACTCACGGACCGGACGGACTGTATGTCCTGATTAAAAAGGTCGGGGGGGTTCCTTGACGGCGAGGCACAGACACAGACTCGACTTCGACACCGCTTCCTCGCCGGAACCCGTCGATGATCTGCAGAGAGACAGGTGCTCTTCAAGGGGATGTTCCCTGGGGTCAAGCGGCGGAATGAGTCCAGAAGAGGGGACCCGGTCAATTTTTTCTTTCTTCGTTCTCGCAATCTACTTTGCACAAGTTGCGGGCGGTGACACATCAAACAAGGAATTACACATTTTCTGACACCGCAATCAATCTCGGATGGAGATGACAGTCCGGGGTGGCAAAACTGTCATTCATGATCTTCAGTGTCAGAGTCTGGAATAAACAAGCACAAATTTCGGTTGCCTTGCCGCCGTGAAGAAAGGTATGTCGGTCGCATATTCGGTCGACAAACCTATTTGGAGGTTACCGTGGCAAGCAGAGCTGAAAGGGAAGGGGTTCTTCTTGTTGGGCTTGGATGATTGTGCAATGTGCCCTGCCTGTGCTTTGTGCCTTGTGCCTGTCTGTGCCTGGCCTGGCCTTGAACTCTGCGACCGCCTATTCTCGCGTATCACATCTTGCCATCCAATCCATTCAAATCCCCTTGATCCATCCATATTCAAGCCCACACACACACGCAAATGCGGACAGGGCTACGCTTGAGAAAGCTGCAGCACGCACTTATACACGACCCTCCCAAACCCATCCGCCGACCTGTTGTGTGTTGTGTGTTGTCTGGTCTTGTCGTCGGCTGGCGCCTTTGCCGGTGTCATGATCCAAACACCAAAACTAAGAAAAGATGGAAGCCACCAGAAAATGGAGATGGATGCTTACATCTTCCCAGCTCCAGCTTTAGAACGTGAGCGCCAACCTGCTTGAGGACATCGTGCAGCTTCTACTCTGATCTCAACCCATTCTTGGCATCGCCTCGCATTCGCGCCCCCCGCTGAGGTACTCCATCTTTGTGCCGTGCCAAAGAGTGTATCCGCTTCAAACCTGAGCCAAGCCAAGGCACGACGACGTTGCATGCCGCGAGTGCAACTTTTTTTTAATTCCCTCTTTGATCTGCCTCTTTTTTCTTCTGCGCCAACTTCGGCCAGCTCAGCAAGCGGAGTCCCTCTAAAGGGCACTGGCGTGTAAATCCTCGCGTGCTTCAAGTCAGGGCACGAATGCGATGCAACAGTACATCACCATCTCTTTTCTGTACCTACGTGGGCAGACGCAGGCACGCTGCGACTTCGGGTCTGCAACTGCAACGGCACAGCTGCCTCCTTGATGAGGAATATCGGCCCTGAACTGGACTTGGACTGGGCTCGGCACCAGGCACGACGTGAGATTTGTGAGGCCCCTTTCGTGTATACTCGCTGCTGCATTGGAACCTCTCACACTGTTTGGTCCTCTTCTTCTTTCTCCGTCCCATGCATCGCATTGGTCGGGGGAGGTCGTGGGTGTGATGCAGGAACTTGACAACGCACAATCGAGATTGGGCGAACAGGCCCTCTTCTTGAAGCGCGCTGGTCTGCCGTCTCTCCAAGGTAAAGCCTGATCAACTCTTTCTCCTCCTCCAACTGGTTCCACCAGAATCGGTGATCCGCCGTTGGTCAGGCATGGATGCCATCGTACCAGATGCGACGGGGCCTGACCAATCATGTCTCGCAGAGGAACCAACTCCCTGCGCGCGCCAGACACCCGTCCATCGCCTCAAAAGTCTTTCTATCGCCAGACCGACATTTGTGTGGTTCTCATGGTCGATGACTACCGTCTTGTCCTCCGGCAGTCTCTTTCCAGATGAGTAACAAGAAAAAAAATCCCCTCATCGCGCGTGGCATGGCATCCTTCACATTGGAGGATGACGGGGCGCCCGCCTTGCTCTTCTCGGTCATATTTCCCTCGGAGTGAGCGCAAGCTGAGGTCTACAGTGTGCAGTCGTCCTCTGATGACTTTTTTCGAGTCTTTGGTTTGCTACTTTCCGATGATGCCTCCCCTGCGACATGGATCAAAAAACCAACATGGGAGTTTACAAGAGGCGGCGGACCGTCGTCGCCCTTGAGCGCTTCACCCTTTGCGGCTCGAACCCTCAAGGCCTCGAACCCCTCCCACCTCCATCCAAACCCCTTGCCATTTAGGTCTCAGGTTGGCCGGGCATGTCGACAGGGCCTCCCCCCTTCCAAAAAGTGCGAGACGGGCTAGGGTTCTCTGCCAGGGGGCCGCCAATGATGAGACGTAGATCATGCCGTCGCAGGTTCGTCTGATACTGGATACTTGATGGCGATGGACACGGAGAATCTTGTTCCAGTCTCAAATGTGCAGCACCTGACAGCGGTCGTGTTTTACCATGTCGCCCGTCCCGTAGGGCCAAGCGAGCATTCCATTCCGCTGAGGTGAGGACAGATTAATGACATGGGACACAGTGAGAGGTGCTCGGGGTGGTACATTGACGGGAATTGAAGCTGGCCAAGCCCGAAAGTGATGCATCTCGAACAACAACCTCCGTCCGAGATGAGATGGCCTATCTACACAACACACACTCCACTTCTGACAGCCGGCCCTATACTGCGACCGGCGACACCCATCACCGTCCGACTGCTCGGGAATTGCCCCTCAACTCTATTGAGATGGTGGTGAGGCGGGCGGTTAAGCCTGTAAGCGGCCCATTGTTGCCGGGCAAGACCGACAAGGCGGCCCTTTTGGTGAGAGAGTTGGTCAGCAGCAATGGACGGCGCCTCGCGATGGAATGTCTGGACGACAGAGTTTAGACCAGGCGAGTCGAGAAGCATCGGAAGTTGACGGTATGAAATGTGAAAAAGAGTCAATTCGATAATAAATGGTCTGATGATATCGAATAGTTTATTTGACATATGCCGGCCCAATCTATTAACTGCCAATTAATATGCTCCCGATATTGAACGATTTTACCATGTTCGGGAATGGATTGGCGGGTTTTTTGTGCTCCAACCACATGGCGTCATTTCTTGGGGCCTTGCAGGAAGCGAGGAGCGGGAAGCAAAAAGTACGAAAAAGACAAAAAAGAAAAAAAAGCTAGAGTGAGCCACGGGAGCTTTCCCTTCCCTTTCCCCAGGTCTCCACTCCAAGTTACACGGCAAAGTCCAGAGCGCAAGCCACATCGAACTGTGCACCAGCCACATCTACAACGGCAACGTCACAGTGGAGAACTGAAGAAAGAGAGCCATGCTTCCTTCACCAGCCACCTCTACCCATGCATGCGCTTGTGCCACACCCCCAAAATCCCCCGATAGGTCTAGCGCCATCTGGGCTCGGCTGTCTAAAAATGGCTGCTGTAGCACCCAAATTTGGGTCTGTTCTAAGCAGCCACACACGAGGTCCCCGCCCCTCTTGGGTTTCCCGAGTTATCCATTATCAAGAAACTCAAACCCGAGCGAGGTATTCTAGCTGAAGGGTTCTAGCCCTCGTGAACTTTACAACGTGTTGAGAAATACTGTGAGTACTTTCGTTTAGAAGGAGGGGGCGGGAATATGACACTAGAAGTCCCCCCCTTGTGACCACGGAGAGAGAGGCTGAGCAAAAGAGATACCAAGAATTGGGGGAAAACCAATGTTTCCAACTTAAACATTTTGTCTCAAAGATAATGGCTCGCTAATGGAAGAACTGTTTCGCCCTTGACAAGGGAAACCAGTGTCCGGTTTCTCGGTGCGATTTAATAATGCTAAGCGGGGTTGACACTTTGAACTCACTCTCTCCCTGAATGATCGACGGATGGTGAAACTTGATGGACTCAAGGAGAGTTATTGACACAAACTATTCCTTTACAAGTTCCAGCCTCTTGACTCAAGGGAGGGGGTCCAAGTACATGATGACGACTAGTTTTAACGATGATACCAAGGACTATTCCTCATCCCTGGCCTTAAAACAATTGTCCGCGTCGCGCGTGGTCGTTATAGCGTGTACCGTCTCGTCTAGTTTTCAACAACCCCTTGCTTCGTCACCATTCCCGGTTGTTTCAAGACGAGTCTCGCGTTCTTAATGCGTGTGTCTGCCCCATGTTCGATAGCATCCCTCACATAGATTGACAATTTCCAGCATTCTTTTCTTCTTTACCCCGCGAATCCTACAAAAGTTTGTCAATGCACAGTGTACTTGACTTTCCTTCCGGTTGAGGAGTCAGAGGATGAAACGAAACAGTGTTGTTCGGGAACACTGCCTCCCGTGGGAGCACGGAGGGGCGCAAGCTTTTCCGGTGGACTACGGAGGGTGGGATGGATGCTTGATAGTCTAGATAGTGAAGTGAAGTTGCGGTGGGATACCAAGACATCATCCGCGGCTGCGCCTACATCGGGCTTACGAGATGGATGGTTGCTTGTCTCTCTCTCTCAGCTGCCAGGATGACAGGTCGGCACAGGGAACCAATGATTGATGATGCAGCCACAACCTCACGAGCTGAAAATAAACCAAAATATTCCAAAGAATTGAAATCCTTCGTCAATAAGAATCCGTGCAGATTTTTCATGATCAATTCAACCGGCCTCATGGTCCGTATTGCGGGGTCGCCGCAGTTGAGTTGTTACTATTCTCGTCCCGCCCCAACCCCGCGGGAGAATGTGAGCGAGTGCGCTGAGCCGGCTTGTCAAGAAAAGGCCCGGCGCAATATGCAAGCACGCAACACGAGAAGACGAGCGTTAGTCACCCCGTCGCCACACAAAAGCTGAGCCGCACCCAAAAAGCTGGGGTGGTCCCTCGATGGGCTTTTTGGTGGAATGTGATGTGCTGTTATTCGTTCATGCTCAAGGAGGGGGGAGGCTTGTGCGTGCGTGAGTATGTGTTGGCAGTCTGGTTGGGGGACATAATGAGGGGGGGATCCTGGGTTGGGTTCTCGAATGACTTGCTTTGAGGATTGCTTCTGTTATGCTTCTTAGGATTCTGTTATTATGAAGACGACATGCTTGAACCTTGGGAGTCGTTCAAGGTGCTTACTGGCTTGGTTACTATTCCTGAACATGTTCTACGTGTTGTAAGCCACTTCCTATAGAAAAGTTATGTTACAGATAGGCCTTCTGCAATAAGATCCAAATAAGTGGCACAGTTTCTTCAGGGCATTAAAAAAAAAAAACACGTCAGGTGATTCATGAAACAAACAACTCATCAGTCGAGTCTCTGTACTGGAGCTGGTACCTTGCTTCTTTAGAAACCCTACTTGCATTTCCGAAAAACCCCTTCGCATTCGGGATTTTTTTAATATCAGACCATTATTTATTACCACACATGACATTGACGGGATTTTTTTTCTTTTCCTTTTCCCTTGTTTGAAGAATATCCACCATGTTGTGCAGCATCATCAGCCCACGCAACCCGTGGGTCCCAGTCCTGCAACCCAACAAAAAAGAAAAGAAAAAATCGGTCCAAACCGAAGCCCGTTGAACCTGCATTTCAATAACCGTACCATTATCATACCAATAATCAGTCCTGTTCATGGTGTGACACAATTGTCCAGAACCTTGGAGCCGCTGATGTAGGGTAAGTAACATTTCACTCACCGACAGGGGTGTCCCCCTCCTGCACAACAACGTCATCGGGCCGCAAGCAAGTCAGAACTTGATGAACAGGAGGGCCGATCGACGGGTTCGTTACAGGTTGTACAGAGAGAAAAATCTTGGATTCTGCCAATGTGGTTGTGATGCAATTGGGGTTAAGCGAAGGGGACTTGACACAGTATCTCGTGGATGCGGATGTACAACGTGAAACAACACATCAGAGATGGTAAACCAAGGTCGTGGCGATGGGAATTGCATCAGCCTAGTACAATTGCGTTCAACATCGACGAAGGAGATTGACAGGAGCATATGCAGTTCACTTATAGGTGTCGTCATGATACAGACCAAACTCTGCCATGGCTACACTAACCTTCACTCATCAGATGAAACACAAAGGCTATAAAGAAATACAGATTATTCTAGGTCTAAGTAATAATCTCCTAGTATCAATCTAGGTCTGCCCGTAAACTCGCCCGCTCGCTAACTACTAACAACACAAATGCAACTCTCCATGTAACTGCTAGGGTATTTTGAGTCCAAAAATGCAACCGTCACTACCAAACACATAAAACAGATCAGCTTCAAGCTGTCTCTTGTTCCTCCGCCATGCCCTCAATGTGTCCCATCGAAGCTGTCTCCCGCCGGCTCTTCTGAGACTTCCCAGTCAGGGGACCAGGAAGTCGGGAGAGAATGAAGGCGGAGGCTCATACCATAAAGATCGTGAAAGGGGCCCTCGAGAGGATGAAGATGAACCACAAGAGCCGGGCAATATCACCCTATATCATCATCTCCACAGATCTCGACTGCCTCGAGGTTCCCCTCCGCTGCTCTGTGGTCGCCAATCCCCAGACAGCGCGCTGCCCGTGCTGTCCCTATCACCCACTTGGCCTGGCACAGCTAGGAAGCCACCGGTCCCGTTACCAACCATGATGCTTCGCCGGGCATCTCCCTGATCCCACCCCAACCCCGTAACGTCGGCCGCCAGCCCATAGCTACTGATCGGCCGACGAGACGGGGCTGCGGCAGATCTGATGGGGTCAATCCGAGCAAAGTTCCACTTACCAAACTCATCACTCTTGGTAAATACTTCCAGATGATGCGTGGGAGGAGGAGAAGAGGGACCGCGGGCGAAGGGGTTGTTGGAACTGAAACGTTTGTTGGAGGGAGGTATGTTGGAGACTGGCCGTTTGGGCGCAAAGGGAGGGAGATTTCCACCACCTGGCGAGAGATTGAATGTGGGAGTCGACTTGCTCGATGATGTAGAGCTGGAGCGGACATGGCCTCCAGCGAAGGCAGCATTGGGAGGAGGAAGCCCTTGAAGCTGGTCCGGGAAGGTATCGTCATGGACATATAGTCTCCGAAGCCTGGGAAAGCCTCCTCCCAGGATAGACGAGGCAAGATAGGTGTAATAACCTTGCGTCACGCTTGCGAAGGCGCCGGATGAAGCTCCAGAGATTTCAAACCGAAGCGTCTCCAATGTCCTGGATGCTAGAGGACGGATTTTGGAAGAGTTAGGAAACTGCTCGACAACAGTTGTTTGAATAGCAAGTGTCTTAAGAGACGAGGCCATTGTGAGAATCTCCTGCAGAGTCGCAGGGTGAACGCCAGTATCCTTAAGAGTCAGAACCGTCAGAGCCTGCTGCGTCTCCTGCCATGCCAGATACTCAATAAGCCCCCTCAAGGTCACACCAGGCGTATCCTTGAGCACCAATTCCTTCATTGGTGGTAGGGTGGGCATCCCGTCTGAGGATGATAGAACATCATCAGTGAGGCCGGGAGTTTCAGATACCTTGAGAGCCTGCAGATGAGTGAGGCTCCCAAGTACAGCTCGGATGGTCATGGGATCGATGTTGAGATTGTTAAGCTCCAGCACCTCAATGCGAGGCCAGACCTGCCCTGTGGCGAGCATGGTAAAGCTCCGCTCAGAACCACCCACGTATGTCATCTTCCGGAGGTTGGGACATCGGGCTTGGACTTCAAGACGTAGGGTAGCAAAGCTCGGGTCGTCGCAGAACATTCCCTCGGGTAGGTCGACATATTTGAGGTTCGGGAGCACGGCTATGGTCTGGGCAAGCTCGACCTGGGAGGATTCGCGCAGCATGTAGGGCATCTTGAGGTACTCGACTAGCTTGCCAAGCCGTGTCGGGTCGTCGCGAACGGTACGGCGGAGGAGTCGCAGACGGGCCTGGGCAGGATCCTCCGGGATGCCATTGCGATCGAATCGGTGTGTCTTTTTACGTCTCTCGGCGAGCCATGCCTCGAGGGGGCAGTAGTGAACGGCGTCAATGCGAACGCTGTGATACCTGGGGGAAAGCTGTTAGTTACAGTACATTCAAGACAGCTGTCGCGAGACTTACAAGACCTTGACGGCGTTTTGACGCCAGACGCGGCAGACCTGGGCGCAATGCGCTAGGTCGCGCAAGTCACAGAGCATACATGTGCTATCGCTTGCGCTCGCGCTACCCTCACAAGTCTCATAGCTCTCATCTCGGGCGTGTGGGCAAACAAAGGTGAATATGCGATGGAGGACGTTTGGCGGGAGGTGAGCGAGTAGGTAGGCAGAGCCTCGAGTCGGAGGGAACAGAGGCGGTCGGCCGGCGCCCGGAGGCCGGAACTCTTCGGGGACGACACCGGCATCGGATCCTTGGCGACCTTTGGCGACCTTATCCTTCTTGTTTCGGCGCCGAAACGGGTTTCGCATCTTGGCAGGTGTATGTGATGGGTTGCAATGTCGAGAGAGGGTGTCCGTGAGCGACTAACTGGGCGCTGGACGACACAATGACGGAGGACGGAAGGAAGTTTGAGGCGATAGAATTGGATTATTGGAGGAAAAGAAGTAGGAGTAAAGGACGAGAAGGAGGAGGATTCAGGTCCAGGTTGAAGCTGAGGGAGAGGGAGAAGTCGTGGAGAGGAGGGGAGTTGGGCGCGACACAGACGACGGAGAGACTGATTGACATTGACCTGATGGAGGGACTTGTAAATAATTGCAGGGGTACCAGCAGGGTACCTTCCTCTTGGAACGCGGGAGGGCACGTGGTGATGTACCTATCCAGTGTCTTCCTATCAAACGGGAAGGAACCTACAATGCAGTAAGGGGAATTTACTGACAGCTGGAGGGGAGGTTGAATGGCAGCCCGCTCAGGAGGTCAATCATGCAGTAAACGCGCTGGATCCAAACGTCGGCGGGAGCTGTTTAGCCAGTGAATCGATGCCAAACAGCGCCTGTCGATTCGCTGCCCCGCAAAATCCAGGCTGAGTGGCGTCTGCCCTTGCTTTTTGGGAGCCCAAGCGCGCGCGCTCTGATCAACCGGCAGACCAGCAAAGATGGAGTTTGAAAGCAGGGGGAGAGAGAGAGAATGAGGGGAGAAAGCAAGTGAATGTCCAAGGGGGGAAGAGTCTTTGTCTGCCTGTCTGTCTGTATCACGAATATCCGGTAGTGCTTATCCATGAGGGGTTGGCTACCTACTCGTGTATCCCTTGGGTCTTGAAATTGAAAAGGGGCCGGGATGGGTAATACACAACACAGCACTACAGTACAAGCCTGCGTCCATCCATCTCAGTTAGAGACCAACAGGTGTCACTGCTCCATCGGATGTAAGCGCGAGAGCGAATGGCCCCTCCCGGAGCTTTTCCTCGCGTAACCCTTGGCGAGCAACGGTCCTGCAGTGTCCCATCCGCCAAGACGAAAGGACTGCCAACAACTCGAATGGCTGACACAACTCGGAGGAGCGAATGCATATTCAACACGTTCATCCCCGGATATGCAGCCGACATTTCCCTTTATAGCAGCTTGAGGGATGCGGATCCATGTCTTGAACGGGTATTGGCAGCCAGCAAATTGGACAGACTAACACTCATTGGAATAGGGATGCCTGTCCTCTCCTCCTGTCGTCTCTCTTTCACCCTGTCGTCCCTGTATAGCCGACCCTATCAACCCCAGACATGACGTCAATTCATCTCTATAGACTTTTTGGATTTGGAATTAAGGCATTGTGTAGTGTTGTAAAGTGCAAGATGGATTTCGGAGCTTGGCACAATTCAGAGAAAGGCTGAATGAAAGTTGTGGAGAGACATCTATGGGTAAAAGGTCTCAGACGTCCCTCCCTCGCTGGTACATGCCAAGCCCTGTGATGCTAAAGTGAAAAGGGATATTGGCCAACTGTACAATTCCGATTTTGGCCAGTTTGCCATCTGTCCAACCATTGGGTGCAGGTGTCCATATCGAGAAGTTCATGGTGAACGTCGTGCGCCGCAAACAAGAGTGCCTTGGCTCGGGGTAGTAAGTGGTGAATGGCCAACAATTGATTGTGGCAATCCATTTATTATTTTCCTAGGAAAGAATTACAAGATTGAAAACAAGATTAGCATTCTCAACACGTTTGAGCCATGGGTTGTCTCTTGTTCTGGTGCAAACAGGTGCCTTGCCTGGGGTGAAGGCTATTGTTTACTATCACCAAGCTCGGGTGGTTGTGTGATGTTGGCCATGACAAGCAAGAGAATTATGCTTGAAATATAGCACATGAGAATTTTATCAGACAAATACTTGTGAAATGCCGAGCCTCGACGAGGAAGAGTGCCTCTATATGAGAGGCCGTCCAAGGGACTCTTACCGTCGGCATCAGAACAAGAGAGATCACTCAGACAACAGAAACGCAACATAGATGGTGTATTGGAAAAGTATATTAACCTCTATGGAAATACTAGTTTTGCAATATGTTATCTTTAGCCCCGGAAGCGATAGTGGCGTGTTTGCAGTGTGAGTTTCACAACTTGAGGTGTTCGGCCGCTGTCCCATCACCAACACGAGGTTCATGTCGGCCAGGTACTGATATAGCTGGAACTACTTCCTGGTTACTTCATTGACACTGAGCATACTCTGCTCAAAGGAATATACCCATAACTACATAAGTTACGTTCAAGGCTTACAGGCTGTGAGGATTAGAAATGTTTTCCTCAGTGCAATCTGCACGGCTAATAGAGTAGAAGAGAGCTACGCAAGATACATTGCCACAAACAGTTAATATTTTCTCATTATAGTAAAGGTACGCAGATAAGGACCGCTTTATAACAATTATAATCCTTGAGACCTGTATACCATATATGCCTACCCGGTCTCTAACTGTGCCCTTGTGTAGTTCTGGAAATCCTTGCTTAAACGTAGAATCAGCTTGTAGATCCAACGTCCTGTTTTAAGCCATGGCATGAGATAACTAGAGTCCATGTAACTTGTTCAGGTTGCCCGGTTCCTTCGCTTCTCCGAGACTTTGGCTACCATATCTTGACGAGGGTGATCTCCTTGCAAAAAGACCCCTGTAGAATTCGATGAATCAAGAAAAAGAGAAATATTCTTCCTCTTTAGCCTTGCTCTTTAGCACTATTACCTTTGACTTTTTGATCCCTAGATCTCACCCCTTCATTATCCATCGCCTACATTGTGACATGTGTCTTGAGTGAGAAGACGTCCAGAAAACACTGCTTTTCCGTTTCAACTTCTATCGTCTTCAGAAGTGAGAGTTTCACATCTCTAGATACATAGCGTAGGATTAATTTACTAGCCTATCTTCCGGACAACATCATGGCGGGTTGTGATTGCACACATATCCACACTCGGTCTTGAACAACATGTCCGAGAACTATGAACCGACTGGTAAAACCTCTTAGCTATGGGCTGCAAATGCGTACCAGTTCAAGCAGCAAGGAACTGCTCCCTCAGAACTAAGGTTAACCTTGATGTCTTGGCCACGTCTAGTGTCTGGGCCAACACCAAAACACCTGTTGGTCCTAACCTTAGAATCATGGTCAACTCTAAATTCCTAACTAACAGCAGAACTAGAATTATCTCCAAGGTTAAGGTCAACTAAAGGGTAGTGACTAACCTCATGTTTATTCAATCAAACATGATCATGAGCTCCCCTAGAGTCTGGAATCCATTAGTATCCTGCCGTGTTTCTCTACCGTTCGTCGACCAATGCGCTCGTCATGTTTCAAATACTTGGTAATTGAACTATCAAGTATATGATTGGCCACTGGGGCTCTCGGTCTGTACCAGATCACTTCACAGATATGTCATGGCTCAGTCTTGGACTTATACATCAATTAGCATCATCTATCACACCCCCCTGTTGGCGGTCCCAAAGGGACCATCCAAAATATCTATCATACATGACCCGCGAAGAGTGATTACAAGGGTTCTAGGTAGATCGTCGTAGCCTGGGGCCGGCTGCTGCTGGTCGCAACGCCGGCCGAGACTGTCGTCCCAATAACCATGCCCGCCCTGCCAAATATGCCCCATGTTCGCCCGGTAAACACAAAATCCATGAGAAGCCTCATCAACACCCTCCATCATTATGACTGCCCATAAAGACAATATTACTCGTGGCGGATCCCAGCCCTGAAGTCAATCGAGCCGAGATGCCCAATTCGGTGAAAAACGAAATCTCCAAACAACTGTTTTATATATGTCGGTGTCGCCGAGAGATCGATCCGGATCCAACTCCAATGCAGATTGCCTCTGGTTTTTCGTACCGCACGCCGCAGCTATACCCTCAAGAACCAACAGGGATAAGAGACCTGAGAAGTCCTCCAGCTACGACGGTATGCTAGGCTTGACAGTGTCGTCGGACACCGTTTAAGCCTTGCGAGATCGGGTGGTGGCGCCGTTGGTCCTGGAGCCGGTAGCGGTGGCACCGTTGGACTTGCCCTTGACGGGAGTGGTCTGGACCAGGTGAGGGTCGGGGAGAGGAGCCTGGGACATGCGTCGAAGGCTCTGGCGACCGCTAGGCGCCTTGCCCTGCTTCTTGTACGTGGCGAAGTAGAAGGAGATGAAGAGGACGAGGTAGGAGCTGAGGGTGATGATACCAGCAAAGGCAGCGAACTCCTCGCCAGCACACTTGCCAGCGGTGGGCATCCAGGGCCAGTAGGTCGAGCTGAAGTAGGTGTACGAGGCGAAGTAGACGAAGCCTGTATCCTGTTGTTAGCCAGATTCATTTCTAGATATGCGCAATTGAACTTACCGAGATCAATGACGAACTGGATGATCTGGAGGCGGGTAACCCACTCCTTCCACCAGCAGCGGATACCACGGGCGCTCTGGAAGTAGTACCAGTACATGACGACGTGGACAGTGAGGTTCAGGCAGATGACAACCCAAGAGACCGAGGTAGAACCAATGAGCTGAGTATAGCAGAGGAAGGCGGTGGCACCATGGTGATAGCAGTGGAGGAAGGCTGAATAGGGGTTAGCCAATGTTTCGAAATTTGGTATTAGAAGAACGTACTCAGAGGCTTCTTCTTGAGGAACAGGAACACGGTGTCGAGGAGTTCGAGGTACTTGGTGAGGTAGTTGAGCTGCGACGATTAGTACGAGTGTATAACATATCCAAACGAGAGGTACTCACGTAGTAGAGGACAACAAGGGGCTGAGTCCAGCCACCCTCAGCATCACAGATGGCATGGAAGATGCCGCCGCGAACAACAGTGGGGAGAAGCTGCTCAATGAAGAGAGCCAGGAGGATACCGCTGATGGCGGTCAAGTAGAAGTTGTGGATCAGGAAGAGAGTCTTGAGCTTGTAGGGCTCACGGTTGCGCATGAACTCGCGGCCACCGAAGATGATGGCGTAGTAGATGACGATGAAGATCGAGGTGGACTTCATGGTCGACATGGGCGTCTCAAAGGGCACGAACTTGAAGTCGTTGACCGAGTAGCCCACGACGGCGGTCCATGCCTTGTCGAAGATGGGCCATAGGTGAATGCCGAAGGGTCGGTCGATGGTAGGCAGAGGCAGCTGCTCGTAAAAGGTTGCGGGCGACGAAGACATGATGGGCGATCTAGAGGCTGAACCGACTCGAAATGGTGACCAACAAGCTCTTTAATTACAGGACAAAGGGCGCCGAGTGACGTGTCGACGTGGCTGATTCTCGAGGGCAGTTCTGTCTGACGGTTGTGGTAGGACGCGACAGATCAGAGCCCGGCGACGGCGGAGGACACGTGAAGGTGCTCGAGCAAAGAACTTGGAAGGAATGACAAGAAGCAGAAGAGACCTCCGGAGAGAGAAGGGGGGAGAAAGGAAAGAGCCAGGCAGGCGGCGATTGGGGGAATGAGGAGGATTAAAAAGGGAGACAAAGGGTTAGAGAAAGAAGGGGAAGAAGGAGAAGAAGAACAAGATTTGATTGAGGAGGAGGACGCGGCGCATCAAAAAAGGGGAAATTTCCATCCGATCGAGTTGGCTCTTTCTCTCTCAGGCTCAGACTCTGGGCGTACGTGCACTGCAGCCAGCAGCAAGAGTGAAAGTGGCACCCGCACCCGCACCCTGCACCGCGCCTTCCATGCCCAGGTGTGTGGGTGCTTCGAATTGCGCCGCTAGTACCTTTGTAGGGCCATCTTGGCCTAATCTCCAGACTGGCAGGCCCGCCCCGGACCGCCAGCCAGCTACGGAGTAGGCTCTCACGCAGCAATTGCCCTGCTTGGGCTCGTGCGTTCTTGCTGTTCCTGCCCTTGCTCCTTGGAGAATTTCTAGCACAAGAGGCAGGAGGAGGCATGAAAGGGAAAGGAGGTCACCCTCTTCACATGTGATTTACCGAGTCCTCCGAGACCGCCAATCATAGCGGGTCCTCCGCCTGGATCTCTGTTCAATCTCCGGGGGAAAAGAACACCATGGCACGTGATTTTCAGGGAATGAAACGGGGTGGTCGCGCGCCCAATCCAAACATGGCCCCTAGGGACGGTGCTAAAAGAGCGGAGGCCAGGGGTCATCGTCGAGGACGGTCTGTCTTCCCCCCCTTGTGCCTGAGCCGTTTTATTCGTTGTGTCCCGAGGCTTCTCTTGAACGCCAAGACCGCGGTGATGAGGTGGCATTGTTGGTGGTTTGAAGATTACGGACTTCTTTTTTTCATCCCGACCTTTTTTGTTATTCCACCAAGAAGAATGGTTTTCAGAGCATGCAACGTTGTTTCCCGGGCTGTCCGTCGTTTGGACCGAGGAACTCCCCGTTGGTGATGCAGCAAAGGGAAAAAAAAGTAGCCGGCAATTTCGGCGTGGGTATTGGTGCTCCTATCGTCGTGTCTGCGACGGTTGATTGGTCGTCTCCATCTGCATCTTACATCATTTCAATTTCGAGAGACAGGCTTCATACCTGACTCGAAACCTAGCATGAGAGCCTTGCAAAGGCCGTCGGAGTTTCAATAGACAAAACCTCTATAAATCCGATTGAAGGGATTCGCAAATATCGTGTGTCAATCACGCGGTAAAGGAAGAGTTGATATAGGTTGACGAGTGTAATAATTTGTTATGGCCAGATAATAGGTCCGCATAAGTTGCTGATTTCACATGTTTCGTCATTGGATGTTTACTAAACAGCATAAAACCTACGACAAAGCCCAACACATTCTTATTCCTTAACCTTCAACATGTCTCTATCATGAAACATCCATCAACTCACCATCTCATCGTCAACCGTGGCCTTAACCGTGGCCGTGCCATGACATCTGTGGCCGTGCATATTGTGGCGCGACGTTCATGTCAATTGGGTGCCGTAATAAATTAATTACGACCAGGCTATTGGACAGTCTATATTTTTCTCATCCACGTCCCTGGTTCTCAAGCCAGCCTTGCCGATTGAGTGCATGGACTCTTCAATTCGCGCCTCGAAGGGTTCAGCCGTCTTGAAACTGTCGAATTGTGCCATGCTGGAACCTTGAGATGCCGATCCTACCCTCGGGCACCTGATTTCTCAATCACCAACTCCCTTCGCTCCATGGGCTGCCATCTGACCTGATTGCCGGGGACCTGACGGGAATGACCAATGGAAGAAGTGGTCAAATAAGCTCACAGGAACTACAGTGCGTAGAGACGTCAAACACAGTCCATTTCTGTGCGGCCGCCCACCAAAACCAGCCCTGGACAACGCAATTCGCACGGCTGCCTCATTCTGGTATAGCCGGACCTTAGTCATCATCCCATGTCCCTCAGCCCATCCTCTGGCTTGCCCAAACATCTCTGCAGTCATCACCCGAGCCGACCCCCCCAGCTTGCTCACAAACCTCTAAATCGCCCTTTCGACGACCCATCGCCACTCTTCCCCCCCTCAGGAAACCTCCCGTCCACAATGTCCGCCTTCATCCGTGTCGCTCGCGGTGTCCGCGCCGCCTCTGTCCGCCCTGCCGTCCAGCCCCTTGTGGCCCGCTCGGCCGTCGCCCACTTCAGCACCTCGATGCCCCGACGAAGCGAGCACGCCGAGGAGACCTTTGAGGAGTTCTCCGCCAGGTAGGAACACCCTCAAGGCATCAATTGAAGGAGATATAAAGTTCTGGAGGCTTCGCAATGGGGTTCTGGGCTTTGCGTGGTTCGCGCTGGACCAAAAAAAGATGCCGCAAGTTGCCGCAAACTGGGCCAGAAGCTCTCCCCACGCGATTTTTCCCGAATGCCTTCAATGCGGCCGCACATTGTCTCTGCTTGGTTCAATGGCTAAACCACGACGCTCTACAGGTTCGAGAAGGAGTTTGACGGTGTCCAGGACGTTTTCGAGCTTCAGGTAGGCCCGCCCCACGGGCTTTGAGCTTCGACGCTCTCCGTCCCGCTTCCGAAAATGTCGTATGACTTTTTGGCTTATCACCAAATCCCATAGCGCAACCTCAACAACGCCTTCGCCTACGATCTCGTCCCCGCTCCCTCGGTGATTGCCGCCGCCCTCAAGGCCGCCCGAAGGGTCAACGACTTTGGCACTGCCGTCCGTATCTTCGAAGGTATGCTTTTTAGTCAATTGAAAGCTAGCCTCGCCGTCCGCCCGACCGACCGGATCCGTCCACTTTTTTTTTATTGTCACTTGATTCGTATCAATTGACCAACGTCAACTGCTGGACCCGGAAAACGACGATCGAGACGGCGGACGCGAGTGTAACTTACGACAAGTTTCGAATTACTGACTTCCCACAGGCATCAAGTCCAAGGTCGAGAACAAGGGCCAGTACGAGCAGTACCTCGAGGAGCTCAAGCCCCTCCGGGAAGAGCTCGGCGTGCCGCTGAAGGAGGAGCTGTACCCCGAGGAGAAGTAAACGATGACTCGGTCTCAGAGTGTTTGAGCCCCGGGCAAGCCCAAGCCGCCCGTGTGTACATGTTAGCCGAGACGGAAGGGAAGAAATCCAGTACAAGAGGTAGACGGGGGAGTTTGGTTGCGGCAGCCCCAAATCGATTGTGTTATAGCCCCAGGCGCGACTTGGCGACTCTTGCTCTTTGCTAATCTCCTCCAATGTTGAGAGTATTTTGCATATTTGAATCACATGGTGACTGAGAGTTGATGTGCTACAATGATCCACGACTAACAACTCATAACTCATGTTGAGAACTCGCTTCTGAGGGATATAGTTGTGTTTATTCGCTTACAACAACCACCTTGATCAGACCACTTTCGTATTCTGTAGACCAGATACCCGTCGCTTAAATCTCACTGTCAAGTCTAACATATAACTAACTCATCGCTCAAGCTCGCCTAAACGGTTAATCGTTCATTAACAGTTCTCGCTGAAATGATATATACATCCATTTATCCCTTTATCCTCAGTCCTATTTCTGGCTTTCCTTTCATTTCCTGCCTTGCTACCCCAAATGCTACCGTATCGCTTCCAAAACAAAAAGTGGTATTAACACAAAAAGAATCTTCTTTGCTCGGCTCCTCATCGTCTACCGTGACCAGCCTGCATGTTCTTCTTACTCAATCATCTCATCTCCTCTCCTCTCCAACGGTCGTCAACCTGCCTATTCTTGGAGATGATGACCCCATCTGCCGTTCCTGGGTTGCTGAGCCATGAACTGGGCTCCGGGTCCCGTGAAGCCTTCATGACCCGGCACCGTAGTTGGGCTTGTTCCTCTGCTAGCAGAACCAGTGAATCCACCTCGACCTGGCCGGGGGCTCATCATGGGCACACGAGGGCTCCGTGGCACACTAGTCCCCCGAGTCTGTGGACGCCCATTCCGCAATGTTCGTAACTCTTCCTGGGCCAGGTTCAAAAGGTGGTCTCTCTCGTTGACCTGAGCTGCGAGTGAATTGATTTGCTCTTGCATTGCTGCCCATTGCTGGTTGGCGTTGATTTCTTGAATCTTTCTAAAGTTATCGGATGCCCTCGTCCGCAAGTCTTCGTGGTGACTCTTGAGCTCCTTGTTCTCAGTCGCCAGCGCTGTGGCTTGGCCATCGACTTCTTGGTAACGGTGTTGGAAAAAATCGTTTGTTGTTTGGGCGTTGCTCAGCCTCTTGGTGAGAAGTTCCACTTGGCCCTGTTCCTCTCTGAGCTGATCTTCCAGTTTCGACGCTTCAGGACTTGCTGTCAAGTGCGCGATCTTGGATTCGAGCTCCTCGATGTGCTTCTGTAGCTTCTTTTTCTCTCTCTCCGCCGTCTCTGCGGCTGCCTTTGCATTAGTCTCGGCCTTTTTCTTCTCCTTCTCAAACATTGTTCGATCTTGGAGGGCAGTGCGATTTGATCTTTCGATTTTGTTGGCCGTCCGTTTGTAATCCTTGAGTTCTTTTTCAAGCCGGTTGATGACAGACTTGTAGTCGACTTCAATTCCTCGTCCCAAAGCAATTTGACGCTTGTATTCGTCGTGCTGGTCATGGTCAGCCCCTGAAATCACCTATTCCCTGTGCGCAGACATACCCTTTCTCTGATCGACTCCAACTGTGAGATGGGTATCTCGATCGTGGAGTCGTTGTCCTTCCTTCCTTGCCCCCGAGGTGCGACACTTTCGAGGAATTGCCGCATTGAGAGGGTGAGGGGAGGATCTCGAGTGTCAACTGGCAACTCGTTGAGAGGGAGCACGCGTGTTCGCTTGGAGTACTCGTCCTCATCGTCATCATCCTAGAAAGCTGTCAATAGCCATAACATTCCTGCATCGTGCCATCACTTACATGCTTTCGCTTGAGGTTGTTTCCAGATGTCAACCCGTCCTCAAGCAAGGATTGCGATTGGGAGTTTGTCGCAAAAACATCAAGTACATCATCTGGTATGCCTTGAGGCTCCCAGCTCACTGCATCAGTGATGCCATTCAGATAATTCGAAAAGATCTCTGCGACTTGATGAGGGTCGCCGTAACCACGTTCTGGATCCTCCAGATAGCGCCTTGCAAGAATGACACTCGCCAGCAATGAATTCTTGCTCTCCAGTGTTGACATGTCTTGCGATTTGCGAAGGGCGATATGCTCGATTGTGTGTGTTGTCGTGAGCAACAGCACAAGCGGTGGCTTTCGGACGTTCTCTTTTGACAACTGTTTGGCCATGGATGAACTGCTGAAGCCATAATCGTATCCGATGACAACATCGAATTTGTATGGGTCAAACTCCTCGGTAGTCAGCGCCAGAGTGATTCTTGTCACAGACGGATAGTCACTTTGCTTTCCAATGCTCTCTGCCGAACACTCAATGCCTACGGCTTCAGTGACGGCAAAGAGAAGCCGAAGGAGTTCAGCACTGCGTGCAACAATCAGGATTCCCGTTTCCTTTTCTCCAAGGGCGGACATCATTTCAAACAAAAAGTTGAACTTGGGATTGGCATCGCAACAGTACTTGGCAAGGTCGGGCGAAGGAAGTCGTTCCAACGGGGTTCCGACGATGTCCTGAGGATAGTCGCAAATGTTCAACAAACGATTGAAGAGCTTGTCAATCTTGTCCTTGAGAGCATCGCTAGGTTCTTCATCCGTGCCTTCTGTGAACATGGAGCCGAACTCGTGAATATCATTCTTGTGATCCACGATAATCGCCTCATAGTATGGCCGCCGGCTTGCGTGCATTGGGAGAGTGACGATATGAGGCGAAGCATTTTCATACCGATGAGAAGACTGTGATGAGACATCGGATTCCTGCTCATCAGGAACCTGTCCCATGGTGATCTCCTGTCCTGAACTCTGGTCGATCCTTGAGGACAGTGTGCCTTGGTTTGAGAAGTCCAAGGTGTGCGTCGATTCAACCATATCAACCGACCTGGTGATAGCAGCTGGAGAAATGGTTCCTGGAGGCATCATCTCGGATTCCTGGGCAATCAGAGACTGTGAAAGAGAATCTGCCGAATCGCCAAATGACATGTTTACTATTTCTTGCATTCGCTCGACGGCAGATTGGTTGGGGTTGGCCATGATAGACGCCGGTGAAATGGACGGAGCAGGTTCTTCTGGTGTGGTGCCTAGAACTTCTGCTTTCCATGGTTCCACCGAGAAAGCTGGCTGAGATTGTATCGGCAACTCGGAGGAGCTCACTATGACATCCGGGACAGCCGTGGTGACCATAGGGTCTTCATGGTTCGGTGCCACTGAAGACGTGGGAGGCTCTGCTGCCTCTTCGGCTTGTGTCAAAAATGAATCCTTGCCAAAGTCTATGTAGCGTTTCAACTCATCGACTGCCGAACTCTGTCGCCGGCTGGGTGAAGTCGAATCCATTGTGTCAGATACTGGTTGAGATGGTAGTGAAACTCCCCTGGACAGCGAGCGTCGGATAATGGCTTGAATAGGACAGGTGTTGAACTCTTCGTCCTCTGAAGGCTGTGTTCTTTCTAGTTGTTCTTGAGCCGCTCGCGATTCTTGAGGGGGTTGGGGTTTGTCAGGAGACCGTGTCTGAAGCCCTAGACTTGAAGCAGGTCGTTCGGGCTCAGAAGGTCGCGAAGCGTGGAGGGAGAGTGAGCTTGGAAGCTCAGAGGAATGGCGCAGTGGCCGCGGTTGAGTCAAGAAGAAGTGTGAGCTGGATCTCTCGTTCGAGGCCGATGGCTGTTCAAGGCTTGCGGCTTCAATCAAGGGATGGGCGCCTAGATTTGTCCGATCACTTTCTGTCAAGGCTTGGCTCTCTACTGAACCTGACTGCGACTGATCGGGCTGATGGGACGGAATTCCTGAGCTGGTTGTCACCGAGTCTGGGACAACCTCGATATGTGATGCGGCCGGGGTGGCCTGAGGCTGTGACAATGCTAATGAGGCTTCGCTCTGTGCAGCCACAAGATGCTGGTCTTGCGTCGTCAACGACTGATCCTGGGAGTCCGGAATAATCAGAGAGCTAATCGATACTCCAGACCTCGGCGTAGGTTGTTGTCCTGGCCTAGATGGAGATGGCAATGGCGATCCCAGAGGTGGAATTGCACCAGCTTCGTTGCTTGGCGTGGACAAGCGATGGTCGTCAGAACTTTCAGGGACTGCAACTGATTCGGGCTCAAGCTCGTGGTCGTCTCGCGTGTTCGGATCTTCTTTAGGGCAAGAAACTTGTGACGCACCCTGAGATTCAGTGTGGCCAAACGATGAATCTTGTCTGTCCAGAGAGACGTCAATTACCCGAGCGCTGCGAGCTCGGCTGAGCTGTTGCTCCTGTACGTCTTGATTCTCTTCAATGCTCTGCTCCTCCCGAGAAGCTCGATTGGCACGAGCGCATGAGCTGTCTACAAGAGACTGGGTGTCCTGGGACGTACTGACGTCGGTATTTGTGCTTCCTTGGACCTCGGCGTCCTGGGAGTCGTCGGCGTTTGCAGGCTCTGAGTTGTCTTGAACAATTTGATTGTCTTGAGAGCTATCCTGGTCCTGGGCGAGCTCACTGTCAGGGGCGGTCTGGTCGTCTCCGAGATCTTGGCTGTTCGAAGGGCTGTTGACGGCAGTATCGTGATCTATCTGATGGTCTCGATCATCTATAGTACTGTCGATGTAAGAAGAGTCCTGATTGTCGAGCGTGCTATCAACGTGTGTGAGCGCAGAATCGCCAGGAATGCCAGCAGTCTCTTCGAAATCGGAGATTGTCGAATCGTCGGAGATGTTTTCAAGGTCCAGCACGATAGGAGAGTTATCAGTGTCCTCCTCGTCCTGGCAAGCCTCGTCGTCTTGATAGTCTTGATCGTCCTGGTTGTCCTCTTCAAGCAGAGGGCTGTCTTCCTCCTCCTGGTCCTCCTCAATCAACTCGTTGTTGTTGGACAGGCCGGAGTCTTGTGTAGATTGACCCTCCTGGGAAGTGCTGGGATGACTGGAACTTTCCTCCTGACTGGGTACAAACGAGTCTTCGAGTTCCAAGCGCTCGCAATGCTCAGAGGATGTGAGCGCTTGGTGCTGCGAGGGTGGGAGAGATCCAAGTTCAGGAGATGCGGGAGCCCCTGACTGTTCGGCTTCTTCAAGAACGGATGGTGAGTTATGCTCCGGACGAGTCCACTGGTGAGCAGAAAGATCTTGCGAATCGGGAATGGTACCTTGGCTTAATTGCGACGCAAATGCAGCTCGTTGGTCGTTCTCCTCAAGTTCAGATACCTTCTGGGAACTGCTCTGGCTGTTGCTCACACTCTGGTACTCGGAGGCGTCAAAGTTCTCGGGCTTAGTGAAAACAATGGCAAGTCGTTGAGCTTGAAGTCGAGCAAGATCGTCCTCAGTCAGAGAATATGTGCTTTCCGCATCCAGATCAACGGATGAAGCTGAAGCTGAAACAATGGACGGGACGGGTTCTTCAGACCCTGCGACTGCTTGCTCAGCCCTGACCTTCTTCGTTGGTCGCGGGTTCGGGTCAAAAGAGTCAGACCGACGTCGGGTCAGGGGCGAAGCATTTGCGCGCTCCGGTTCCGTGGTTTCTGTGGTTTCCACCGAGGAGATGGGCTCCTGGGGCTCCTTGCGAGCGTTCTTCTTTTCCTCCCACTCCTGAAGAGCGTCTTCGGTCACTTCTTCGATCTATAAGCTATTAGAATAATGCGCCAACACAATAACAACACTGCGAAGGTACGGACCCAACTTGGAGGGAAGCTTTCCCCTGTATGAATTTCGTCCTCCCACTGAACCAAGTATTCGACTTGTCCTGCTTTGCCAACCCTCTCATCAAGAACTTCGCGGATGGTCCACCAGCCTTCTTCCACAGTCACTCTTCGCTTTTTAGATTTGGTTTTGGATTTCGGTTTTGGCTTCGGTTTTGGTTTTGGTTGGGGGGTGTTTGATTTCTTGGGACGTCCGCGCGGTCGGGGCATGGGCACTATCGTACGGCGTCCGTGGGAGATTAGTCGCGCGATGTAGGGAGGACGACAGTCGCTGTGGTCGCTGTCGTATAAGCCGCAGCCCTGGGAGAAGCTGCGGCGGGAGTTGGTCGTCGATGGGGGTCTCGCGACGACCAGGCTCAGCGATCAACGCTGGGTGTAAGTCGGGACCTCAGGTTGCGCGCGCGCGGCGACGGGCGATGATAACGAGGCTGCCAACGAGAGCTCGGCTGGCGATCTGGGGGGGAGACAGGCGATCCAGTCCCACCAATTGCACGTGATTACTGCTGGAGTTCGCTGAAGCTCAGGGTCCAGTAGCGGCGATGGGATGCAGTGGGGGGCAGAATTTAGCGGGTGGGCGGGTTCCAGGTTGGTAGGTTCCTTGTAAGGGAGCTTTCTTTGGTGATGTTGGTGGTAGAGAGCTGAGCTTTGGTGAACGAAAGAACAGTGAATTGGCTTTGGTTGCACAGGAGATGTCTGCGGGATGAAAGAAAGAAAGATTGAGAGGAGACGTTTTTCTTTGAAAGGAGCAGATAATTTTTTTTTTACCCGAAATGGATTTCTCCTTCTCGATTGTTTCTCACCTTGAAAGTGCCGTGCAGTGCACACGACCCACCTCTTCCCGCCAGGTTAAGACCTCGCTCTTGAGTGACAAAGAACAAGCTGTTTGAATGTCGGCAACCGTGAGAGAATTAGCGCATTAGGAAGAATCCATTTAGATCCCTGCTCTGAGTTACAAGACGTAGTCAAGTGGTAAAGAGGCGCTTCTGAGCCAATGGAGAGCTGGTATGGTTGTTTGCTTGGGTGCATATATATCTGCTGTTGACCGAGGACTTGAGGCAGCTCTCACATCCCATGCGTTTGTCGTTGGCGGTATATTGAGGGCGGGAATCAAGATGGCACAGTGTGTGAAGCAGTGGAGGTCTTTCATCTAGCTGCACATTCACCTATAACATTTCTATGGGACGGATGGAAGTGAAGAAGTTGTATGGGAGCTATACATGGGCATTCTTCAACACCAATATCTCTCCAGATTGGGTGTCAGTATGGAACCAACCTACCGCCATACCTAACCAGTAATTCGGGCTATAACACCGCTAAATATCCACTTCTATTCAAGGTTATTCTTCAAGTTCCAGGGGTGGTACAGTAGCCAGTGCGGTCGGTTTGATCATGGATGAAACGCTGTGCCTGCAGCCACTTAAAACTGATGGCCCACCAACTCGCAGCACGTCCCCGTAGCGTATCACCGAGGATTCTGCAGCACCAGCGCCAGCACCTGACCAACCGGCCAGAGCTCTCGTGCCAGCTTCAGCACGCACGTACATCCATTCACATCCATCCATCCATTCACAAGCATTCTAGAGAGACATTTCGCCGCCATCTTTTGTTGCAGATTCGGCTATCTCAATAGTGACAGGTTATATGCCAAGCCAAACGACCTTGCATCTTCAATCTTGAGCCCTAATTGAACACAACATTGGCCGCCATGTCGGCGTCCTTCCCCGTCCAGCCCATAGGCCGCTTCGCTGGCGCAAGCCAGGCTGTCAAGAGACCCAAGGTATGTATCCGTATCCCCCATCTACTCGCTCGGCTTCCCATAGACTCGCGCCATCATTCAGCGCGAATTATATGCTCATGTTCTCCAGGAATTTGCCTGCTTCTCCTATGACGACAACCATGAGTTCCACCTGGACGATTCATCTCTCAAATACTACTACACGCCACAGCTTGGCGCAGACCTCTCAAAGGGCTTTGATACCTTTCAGAAGCAGGATGACAGCGGTGATGAGCACCTTGACAGCTTGCTCAAGACCATCATCGCCCATGAAAAGGAGACGGGCAAGAAGATTGATGCCCATCTTGTTACTTGGAGAGGCATGATGACCAAGGTTCGAATCTCAGCCCAGCCTCTCCCAGGTCCCGTGAAAGCTAACAGCCTGGTAGATCATGGCAGCACCTTTTGAGGACAGGGACGGGTAAGTCCTGGTTTCGCCAGTAATACACAGTCCTCTGGCTGACTGGCACACAGCTTCGAGATGAATGCCACGCTATATCAAGTATGCCTAAGATGATGACCTCTACCTCCTCTATCTACTTCAATTCACTAACATGTATACCTCGTCAAGGACTGCATGTAAGAAACGCCGGCTTTTGGCTGAGGTAAAAGCTAACCTTGTAGCTTCATTGAGGAGAACCACGCCTACAAGGTCGCCTCAAGAGCCAACGAGGGAAACGGCAAACGCAGAAGAGGCCCCCCTCTGGAGGTGATGCAATTTTGGGGTCAGAGCTCAACCCCTGTTAAAGTCTTTTGACCCATTTCCTGACGACTATTAAACAGGGTACAAGTTTGAGACGCTCTCAACACTGCCAACTCCATGGGCAGAGACTGATCGCGAATTTATCGAAAACCGCGAGAATGAAATCGTCAACAACAAAGCCCAGTACTGCTCCGTTGTCCGTACAGGTATCGGCAAGACAGTCATGTGCCTCGGCGGTGAAGTCGATGCCAGTATGTTTAATTCAAACCTCCTCCCACACAGCAGCTTCGACTTACACCTATTCTAGTCTGGGACTCGAAGCCCACAGAAAAAGGCGTCCCCATCAACTGGGTAGAGCTCAAGACATCTGCAGAGATCCGAAACCCCGGCGACATGGAGGCCTTCAACCGAAAGCTCATGAAGTACTGGATCCAGTCCTTCCTCCTCGGCGTCCCACGTATCGTCGTCGGCTTCCGCACCCGTGACGGTGTCCTAGTCAGCACCCAAGACATAGAGACGCACAGGATCCCCGAGACGGTCAACGCCCAACCGAATCCCAAGTGGAACGCTGACATGTGCGTCAATTTTGCCGCTGCTCTCCTCGAGTGTACGTCTCTTTCATCCTGTGTAGACAATGCGTTTGACGGGACTGACTTTGTTTGGCAGGGCTAACACAGAACATCAACGACGAGGGTGTCTGGAGAATACAGCGGCGACCACAGTCGCCAACTATCGAGCTGTTCAAGGTGGAGGAGACGGGCCACGGGGATATCCTGTCTGACGAGTTCAAGAACTGGAGGATCAAGCTGGCTCTTGGCCCCAGTGATGAAACGTAACACAGCATTGAGCGAGCTTCATCATCTCAAACGAGCAAACACACCACACTGTAATACCAGCCACCCTTTAATCACAAATGAGCCTACACTTTCCTGATGTATCTTTCATCTCAAACTTGATGTTCAGAGTACAAATACTCGATTCGTGATTCTAGATACTGCCTATATCTATCTATCTACTTGCCAAATTTCCACACCAATGCCCATGCCAGTAGAAACGATCAAAGCCAGAATATGCCTCCCTCCCATCCCAACCCAAGTCCAAGTCAAAATGCAATGCCTTCGTAACGCCTCCTAACCTTGGCTCCAAAATAGCAGAAAGCAGACAACATGTGCAAATGGCAGAAGTGAGAAATAATAGGCCAAATCAGTAAGGCCGTCAAAGACGTCATGAGCGCCATGCGAACCCAGGGTCCTCCCGAGCCATCGAAATGAAGATGAAAATGCAATCAATCATGTATCAATCACCCTCGATGCCTCGCTTTTTCCCTTCTCAGTGCGATTCCTTGCTTGAATAGCACGGCCAAATGCAAAATGGGGTGTACAAGTATCCTCGTACAAACATCGTACAACAAATTGGGCAGAGCACGAACCGTGACCAAGTCTTTCGTGTCGTACCATAGCGTTATCTCATGATTCCACACGCTGTAGGTGGTTCTGTCTTAGACAGCAGGCCACCGGACGTGGAGATTATCCACCCAGCGGGAGTAGAGAACATCAGACAATTGCTTGCAGTGTTCCATGCCAGCTTTGGGTTCTTGACCAGGATACTTGGACTCGATGGTCCCCTTCCCTCGATCAAAGTTCTTCTCGTACATGCTAGGCGTATCAGCATGGCGGCGTCGGTGGCTCCGGAGATGAGGGTTGCTGGAGCTCATCATCAATTTCGACGGGCTGCTCACAGGGGTGGAGCTCTTGACAATCACAGTACCCTGAGGAGTGCCGTCGTCGGGGATCTTTTGGGCAGGCTGACGGAGGAAGGCAGCGCTGAGTTTGTTGTCCTGGGAGATGGACGACATCATGCTGCTCATGAGGTGGTAGGCTCCCTCGGGGTCAACCGCGTCCAGGGCTGCAAAGGCATCCGACAGCTTCGCCAGCGCTTCTCGCTTCTGCATCGCAGAAGTTTGAGCATGCAGCTCGGCGAGCGAGGGCTCCACAGCCTTGGTGTATAGTCGACGTCCGAGAACAGCCTCCTTGCCGTACGGCTCAACAGGGGCCGCCATAGAGGGCGGGAGGTTCTCATCGCAAAAGACATCGTCTGGAGAGGTTGGCCTAGTATGGTCCGAGCCGCCAGAGGGCACTCTTCGGAAGAGACGCATAGTCGATCCCGAGTTTCCAAATGACATGTCCGGCTGGAGTGGTTTCTTGGGGAGAAGGGATGATCGAGGCGAGCCACTGGACCGCATCGATGTGTTCTGGGCGAGGGATGGTGTCCGACGGACAGTCGACTTTCGAACAGTGGCCGGGGCAGGTGAGGTCCCTCCCAGAGGTCCGTCCTTGACATCCAACTTCCGCATCGCCTCTTCGGCAGAGAAAATGGACGAAGGCTTTCGGTGGTGCTTGGTTGAGGTCTTCTTGGGTGGCGGCGCGATCGACTTGACCGTATCAAATACCCATTCCTGTTGCTCGTCCTTAGGAGTCATGGTCTGGAGGGTTTCCTGGTAGTAGATGGGATGCTTTTGTCTGTTTTGGTTGGCCTCCCACATCTGGCGACGGGCAATCAGCTCCTGGAGGGCCTCGACCTTTCCGGCGTTGCGGATGAACCGGTGCCGTAGCAACTCCCTTGCTGTGGGTCGACGGTCATAATCCTTGGTGAGACATTGCGCAATGAAATCTTTAAACTCCTTACTGAAGTTGCCCTCCAGGCGAGGGGGAGGGTTCTTAGGGATGTGGAAGAGGACCTTCATGGGGTGAATGTGGCACAGGGGGGGCTCGCCATTGGCCATCTCCATTGCTGTGATGCCGAGGGACCAGATGTCGGCCTTGAAGCTGTAGCCATCTTGTTGAATGACTTCGGGGGCCATCCAGAAAGGTGTTCCGACAAAGGTGTTTCGCTGCGATTTGATGTTGGTCAGCTGGGCGGCGACGCCAAAGTCGGCCAGCTTGACTTTGCCCGTCTCGGAGAGGAGGACGTTGGCGGCCTTGATGTCTCGATGGATTTTGCCCTCAGTGTGGAGGTACTGGATACCCAGGAGAAGTTCACGACAGACAATGGCAATGTGTGTCTCACTAAAGTTGGCGGGTTTCAACTATTCCTTGTCAGCAGCTGAGATTCCAAGTCGCGGGTCAGAGAAGACATACGAGGTCCAGGCAGGATCCGCCGCCGAGATACTCCATGACAATCCATAGCTTGTGGCCTCGAAGAAAAGAACCTTTGTATTGGGTGACGTAGGAGCTGGCGCAAGTGCTCAGCACAGCGATCTCGGCTTGAATATCTTGAATATCATCGTCGTTGGATTCGAGGTCGATCTGAAGGGCGCTGTTGTTAGTCTGACTGGTGGACCCGGCAACCAAGGGCGAGAAGGACTTACATGCTTGATGGCAACAGTCTCTCCTGTCGCCTTCTCAATTCCCTTGTAGACGACACCAAAGCTTCCCCCTAAAGGCGAAATATTAGTGAATGCAAAAGATAGAGCCGGCGCTTAAAGACTCACGGCCAAGCTCCTCAAGCACCTGATAATGCTCAGCAACGCCCTCGTCGGCCATTTTGCATTGACGTCATGCAATAAATACCCAGACGTTTTTATCGGTTTCGTCGTCGCAGCTCAGAAACGGGCAGTGGGCGCAAGCGGATGAGACGACGTCGAGGATGAAGCTGAATGCGGAAGATGCGAGAGAGAATCTGATTGATCTTTTTGTCTTGAAAGGAATGAATCGAGAACCGTCGAGGCGCAGAGCGAGTGCAGCAAAAGCTGGATCCTCCGTTTATTAAAGTCGAGCGGGCACTCGCAATGTTAATGTCAAGGTAGCGACGGTTGTCAAGGACAGCGGCGCCAGGGTCCCCGGGAAGCCTGAAGCTAAGGCCCTCAGTGCTGGTTTGTTTACAATTAGCCCGATTGGGACAGCTCGATATCGATGGGCGGACAGTTGGGGCCGGGGAGATTGGCAAAGGATGAGGCGATTGCGAATGATAAAATTGATGAAAATTCAAATGTTCAAGTTGATATCTTGAATTCAAGCTCAACGCAGTGTTCCAGGGCTTTTGGAGCGAATGCAGCGTCGTGGAGTCTATATACAGTCGGCGCATACCTCCAAGACGGTTCTCTCCAGGGCCCCGGGCTGAATAGAGGCAAGGCCCCATGACCTGTGCCGCTTGTGCTCAGAGAATGGAACTTCGACCCCCAGTCATTTTCGCTACAAGGCAGCGGGGCGGGCTCCCCTGGCCTAGCGCTATGGAGCGCCTAATGTCCGTCCACTGGAGTCTAGACAATGGGCCGAACATGGGCAAACAATGACCTCAACCAAGTTTTACTTGCGATTTACGAATAATCCATGTATAACTTGAGCAATCTCACATCAAATGTGTGTATCGATTAATGCGCAATGCTGTTTTACTAGCTCGTCTTATCAACATCAGAGCTTAACAACCGTGGAAGGAGGTAAGTTATCCATTATCATATAAGACTTAGGTAGGTAGGGAGGTCCTAACCTGGACCACAGACAGACATGATCAAGACCCAATTGCCCGTTCAACCGCTTGCTACGCCCAACAATTGAGACCTTTGATGTCAACGAGTGCTCAATAAAGAAAGTCGGGTCTCGGAAGGGAAATGGACGAGAACACCACCGAGAGACGGGTCCATCAATGGTCAGATCAAAAGAAATACTGTCATCACTTGGTGTCATGACGGCCGTCATTCTGCGTTGCCCCAAGAAAAGAAGCAACTTCTCACAAAAAGTAACCAAGAGGAGACATCCAAAATGCAAATCGTTTTCGTGCATCCCGTGCAACGTATTATTCTCATCCATATCATCATGATTCCGCACTCGGATCGTCAGCTCTCGTATTCCCTTGCCATTCACCGTCACCCACCGCGAGAAGGCGTCCGGGTCACCATGATTCATGCAAGGTCCCCGGCCGAGTCGAGATGGGGTTCGACAGGTGCTGCAGCAGCCTCACCTCCAGCTCTCAGGCACAGACACAACCGAGGACAGCTCCAATTGCACACTCCGATCGTCAGCCTCAGGCACCCGACGCCAGGCTCGAATATGCCCAGCCCAGCCCTCGGTTGGCTGCCCGCTAGAATGTCTCAGCGCATGTTTTAGCGCTCTAGCAGGTTAAAGCACAGCTGTCGTGGGCGGGACGACCGCTAGCGTCTGGCCAGCCACCCCGGAAAACTGGCAGATCTCGTCGGTTGCCGTGGTGATTACTCCCCTCTGTTTTGTCACTGGCCAGACTTCTCGGTGAGGCCAGAGCTCAGGGCCAAGACTCCAGCGCCTCGGCCGCCTACCGACTTTTTGACAGGCGACCTCAAGCCTCATCCCATCTATCATTTCTTCCCACCACCCGACGCTTCTGTATTTTCTGTCTCTCATCCCATCCTGTCTGGCACTTTATCACAAGGCCATTGTCTCGTCGCTGCATTCCTCCCATCTCTTCGCGACGACGCTTGCAGCTGCTTCGAATTCCTCGCCATCCCCGGTCACCACGAGACCCTGTCCATATCGACGCTCATTGTTTCCCACTCATTTTTTTGGTGTCTTAGCAGTTTGTGTGTCTGGACCAGCTTTATGTTTGACATGCCTGTGTCTGTCGCCCTGTAAAGCTTCACCTCTGACGCGTCTCGATCCTTCGAGACAAGCCTTTTGCGCCTTGTATCTTGTCTAGCTCTTGGCCTCATCTCTAATCCTTCATTCTTTCACGATGCCACCGGCTCCACCACCGTTGCCGACGCGGTTTCCATGCTGGTGTCGAGCTGTTTACTCTTGGGGAGGAGAGGTTTGTCGCCATTTAACTCTCGATCAATCTGCCGCTGGCTGACATTACGCCACAGTCGAAACGCGATCTAGGATTCATCGAGGGTGATCTGATAGAATGCTTGAACGCTGGTGACGGTTCATGGTGGGTGGGCAGATTATACCGAGATCGAAGAACCGTCGGGTCGTTCCCCTCCAACTTTGTCGAACTCCTCCCCTCCGAATTCAGGCCAACCACCAAATCTGTCCCTTCACCAGCAAGCACATCTCCAAGCAACGCGCCCACCAAGTCGAGGACGTTTCGAAAGCCCTTCGAGGCGTACGCTAAGGCTCCTCACTACACCAGCGCGAAGCAGCCCGAGGTCTTCAAGGAGACTCCCAAACCCCGAGTACGACAAGATTCAGGTGCTTCCTTCGCACCCAGCACGCACGAGGTTGAGAGGGACCCATCGCCTGTTCCTCCTCAAGGCTACCATTCACGAGGACCATCGCCTGCCCCCCCTCATGGATACGACCATAGGGCCCCATCGCCTGCTCCTCCCCGCGGTTACGATCCAAGAGCTCCATCTCCTGCTCCTCCTCGAGGATATCATTCACGGGGCCCGTCTCCCGCGCCCCCTCGTGGATACGACCCCAGAGCACCCTCTCCTGCGCCATCACACGGCTACGGCTCACGAGCTCCGTCCCCGAATCCAATGCACGGCTACCACTCAAGAGGCCCTTCGCCTGCGCCTCCTCATGGCTACAGTGGAAGAGGTCCCTCTCCTGCTCCCCCAATGCATCATAGCTATGGCTACGCAAGCTCCAGAGGGCCATCACCCGTACCATCCTTCCATCGAATTTCCAGCCATCAAAGTCAAGGACGGGATAACTCGCCACCTCCTCCAGCACCGCCTCCTCATAGGCAAATGACGCGGGCTGGTTCGAAGGATCTTCAGAGGACTTCTCTTGAAATGTCTCGCCACGGATCCAATGCCTCATATAACCACTTTGCCGGCTCAAGGCAGAATTCGAATAACTCGTACAGACCACCACCTCCCAACATGAGCCATAGGTCGCGGAATTCCTTTGACGATAGGGCTTACAGGGCGTACACACCTGGCGCCATGTCTCCCGCTCCGCCATCACCTGCAGGGGGGATGACCCCCTCGCCCCTCAGAGAGGCTATGGATGGAGTAATAGAGCAATTGGGTGTCCTTGAAGGTAATTCGAGAAGACCTGGAGATCGAGGGTCACCAGAGCCAAACCATGACCCCTGGGCCCCGGAACAATTCGACATGGTTTCAACCCAGCGATCTAGTAGAAAGACTCAAGAACGAGGGAGACCCAGGACGTCAATGGGTATAGCTCAACAAGACGAAGGTTATGAAACGTGGAGCGGGGAATCTTCACAGGAGGTGTCCTATCAGAGCGGCTCCCGTGACGAGAAACTCAGCAGCTACGTCGAGCGCATGGAGAAGCAGTTTCAACAATTGCACAGGCAAAGCTCGAGAGTAGAGGACGATATCGACGACCTCCCGCCTCCCCCGCCCCCTAAGAATGTGCCTTTTGAGCGGCCTAAGTCGTCGATGGGACGATCTGCTGATCTACCACGAAAGTTGAGAGCTCGCAAGTCAGCGTATGAGATCGGCCGAGGCGTTGCCCGTACTCTAACGACCAAGACGAATTCGACCAACGCCTCATCCGGAAACCAGAGCAATAGCAGTTCTTCGACACAGAGTAGTTCCAGGACGTTGTGGAGTGGAACCTCTGCAGGCGCCTTCAGCTCAACCAGCGCGGGAAGTCTTGCTAGGTCCGGGAACCGTGCTCAGAGTGCTTTGGGACTGAGAGAGCCGGACAACGATAGGCCCGACTCGCCCTTTACTGGAGTCACTTACCACAGCAGTCATGCCAGCAACTCCCCTGCTCAGCAGCTGCAACTGCAAAGGCCGCAGACTCAGGTTGGCTTCCATGATGACCCTGCATTGGGACTTGGAGGCCTTGTTCAGCCGAAACCTCCCAAGAGGAATATCTTCCGCAAGATTTTGGACACTGCAAAGACTGGTGTCGCCAGCAGCCGAGGTGGACTTGTGTCAGGTGGGATGGGCATTGACTCTCCCAAGTCATCACCCTTTGCCCGTTCGATGCCGCCAGGATCCTCCCCCATGGCTGGTTTGGGCAGCACACCCTCTAGCAGAGACCTTGCAGCCGAAATGGGCTTGTCTGGTGGTGTCGATTGGGTCCAGGTCCGTCGTGATGTGAACCGTTCAAACTCGCTCAGCACAATAGAGTTGACTGAGCGTCGAGAACGATGCCAAATGATGGATCACCCAGCTCTGAATCCTGTCGATGAGCTCTACGAGAGTGTCGAGGGAGACGAAGGCGTAGATGGAGAACCGGTCCCCGAACCCATCAATTATGCGGCCATCAACTTATCTCAGGTCGACAAGAACTCGCGCTTCATCAGCGGCCTTCCTCCTGCCATAACGGCCATTCAGCTGGCTACCACTTATGTCTGCCGCCCGTATCGAAGCGATGTGCAACGCCTACGGGCCATCTTCACATGGGTATCTGAGAGGATCTGCTGGGAGGAAGATTTCGAAGGAGAAATCGACACACGACGGGTGATCCAAGCCAAGAGAGGGTGTGCTGAAGAGTATGCTGTTTTGGTCATGGAAATGTGCTCTGCCGTTGGCCTTCACTGTGAAGTTGTGCGAGGCTATCTCAAGACGCCTGGAGAGGTGTCCGAGATCAACATTATGCCTCGACCCAACCATTGGTGGAACGCTGTCATGGTGGACAACGAATGGCGCATGATCGATTGTTGCGTCGCCAGCCCTTCATATCCTCGGCGAGGTCTGTACTCGAGTGCCAGCAACAGCTCGGCAGACTCTTGGTGGTTCCTTACTCGGCCCCTGGAGATTTGCTGGACTCACATTCCCGAGCATCACAGCCAGCAGCACATCGTTCCCCCGGTTGCTCATGAGACACTTCTCAACTTGCCATGCGCCTGTGCGCCCTTCTTCCGCAACGAGATGGAAATGGTCGACTATAACACAGCTCTGACCCGAATCGAGGACTTGGAGATGGTGCATATCAAGTTCAATGTTCCATCCGATGTTGAAGTCGCAGCTGAGGTGGAGGTCCGAGGTTACTCCCGAGACTCTGACGGAGATGTGTTTGAGAGCGGCGACATTGTCAAGAAGAGGGCCCTGGCCCAGGCAGAGTGGTTCAACGGAATCAAGAGATATACCATCAAGGCTCTGCTGCCAGGAGACGAGGGACAGGGTACTCTGAAGATCTACGCGGGCAAGCGAGGATTGATGCACAGCATCAAGGACATCCCACATCCCATGGCGTTCGCCTTGCCAATTGTTCACACGGGCGAAAACCCGCCTTACGAGTTTGTCACGAGGCATCCTACTCCTCATGCGCAGCGACACGACATCTACGTGGTTCAGCCACAATGTCAGCGACTGGCTCTGAACAACACGTTTGTCTTTGCTATTAGACAACATCCAAGCTCACTATCAAATGGATCTGCCCTGACCCCATCGTCAAACCCAGGAGGCACAAGCCCCGTCCCATTCGCCCGACCTGGTTCCGCGCTGAGCATCAACGCCTCGAGTGCTAGTGGCTCGACCCCAAGCTCAGCTACGGGAACTGTGGCTGGGAAGAAGCCTGCCAAACTCGCGATTCAGACGCCCGGGGGAAAGATCCTGCGCCTTATGAGAAAGGAGGATCGCAAGGGCATTCATGTTGGAAGCAGAGGTCTCTCAAGCAGCGAGACCGCTAGTGACGGCGGCACCTGGGAGACAATCATCAAGTGTTCGGAGAAGGGTGTATGGAGAGGCCTCGTGCTGGCAGATCGCACAGCACGATGGTGTGTATTCGCTGAATGGGTCTGCATGGGTTGAGCGCGCTCTGGATGGAAACATGCTTATGATGGATGAGCAAGGCAAGACATTGGTGGAGTTTGCGCGTTTCTTTTCTTGTGTTTTATTCTAATACCCGATGGGGATGCTGCATGCCCTGGCGCTGGGGACGTTATCGAATATCTTGAAGATTTTCAAGGTAGTATAGAAACGAGCATGGGTCTTGATTTTGTTGGTTTTGATTTTGTTTGCATTTGGGGGTTCTTGATGAAAAGTAACATTCATGTTTGACGGCATAATAATAACGTATCTTTTAGCCAATGTTTGAGTACTTATACAATGAGATTTAAATGTGAACCTGTAATTATAGAACGGATGCTTGCATTTGCCTTTATTAAGATGAAGAGAAAGATCCTGTACCCCTGATGTTGAGGCTGAGGTCGCAACTCAAGTCCGTACCTATGCATAGTCTAAAATAGTCTCCCCAGCTGCCATTGAAATCCGACCAATCAGGAAGCCCCGCGACACGACGGGATCCAACCCGTCGCACTCGTGTTTCCCGTCCTTCACGCCCAAAAACCAACCACATTCAAAGTCGACGAGACACGAAACGGAGAGATCGAACGGAATCGAGTCGCGAATCGCAAGCTGACACGGTCCGACGAATCGAGGCGACGCACGCACGCACGAGAAACCGGGAGCGGGAGCCCGAAGGAGCAGAGAGAGAGAGAGGGAAGCTTGGAGCAGAGAGGAGCGCAGCGCCATGCCATGAAGCAGAATCGCGCCGGCCTGCGCCCCGCGACGACGAGAAAATATATCGGATGCTGAGAGACGAGGACAACTCTGCATTACGGAGAGCGAGAGGCCATGAGCTACAGGCCCTATCACGGTCAGGGCCAGCAGGGCCAGCAGCAGCCGCTGCCGACGCCAGGCATGAATTCATCTCCGTCATACGTCGGCGGCGGCGGCGGATATCAACAGTTTTCGAGTCCTCAGCAGCAGCAGCAACAGTTCTACTCGATGCCTCAGCAACAGCAGCAAGGGCAGCAATCATATATGCCGACACATGCTCAGCAGCAGATGGCGCAGTTTGGGGGGATGCCAACCACGGCGTATCAGGGATATGAGACCAACAACCAGGCGTTTGGAGGACATCAGATGCAAGCAGCTGCCGCGCAGTATGTTCCTCCGCCTAATGTGTGGCAGCAGCAACAGCAGCAATCGCCTGGGGGTCAGAACATGATGTTTCAGCAACAATTTCAGCAGCAGCATCATCATCAACAACAGATGTATCAGCGACCCGTCGCTTCGCCGCAGCAGCAACAGCGCTTCCAACAGCAGGGTCAGGTTCCTTCGCCGCGACAGAGGACACCATCGATTCCCCAGAGCCAAGGATATAGATTGCCGCAACCCCAGCAGCAGACGCAACAGTACTCGCAACAGCAGCAGCAACAACATCTGCAACAGCAACAGCGCCAGCAATATCAGCACCAACAACAACAGATACAGACCCATGTCCAACAGCAGGCTCAGATACCCGTCTCCCAGCCGTCGCCGCAACCTGTTCGAAAGCAATCCCAGCCACAAATCCTGCAGCAGCGGCAGCAACCCGTCCAACAGCCACCACCCCAGTCCTTTCAACAACAGCAGCAGCAGCCACAACAAGCTGCCCAGCGACCTATCCAGGACGCAGCTCCTGAACCTTCTCCTGAACTTGTGCAACATCACCAACCTCCCCAACCTGAACCACAGCAGATGCACTATGTGAATTTGCAAGATATCCAACAAATACCTTCATCTCTCCCTCCAGTCACGATGGGAAACCTGCAGAGCTCTTCAAGACATGAACCCCCTAAAGCTCCGCCTCCGCAACAGGACACTATAACTGTGACGCCCATGGAAGTGATGCTGGGTAATCCACAGTCTCAACCTCTCCCTCCTCCTCAACCACAGCCTCAAACACACCAACAAAGGCCCGGCGCTGCCACACCTCGAATAAAACACAGTCCTCTTTCATCCGTCGCCAACTCCCCGGCTCTAACTACGCGCTCTCCAAGCCTCACCAAGAAGTCGCCGGCCACCACACCCAAGGCTCGGCCGCCAGAGACGGTCCACATCATGGTGGCGGTGGCCGAGGAGTGCTTCGACAAGGCTCGCGCTTCCGTCCACGATGTCGCCATGTCTCTAAACGATACCCACGTAGAGGAGTACCAGAAATTGATATCCACGGGCCTGGCATGTTTGGAGGCATCATTACAAGGCGGCCGACTCTCTCCCCGCCAAGAGGCGAGGATGCGACTACGGTACGCCGCCGTGCTATTAGAGGAGACGGAGAATTTAATGGAGGCTGAGACAGCGCTCTCCAAGGGTATCTCACTGTGTGAAAAGGTGAGTACAACCTCAACGTTCCAACTCGACATAACTAACCAATGTGACAGCACCGCATGTCTGATCTCAAGTATTGTATGCAGTATATCCAGTTGAAGCTATTGTTCCAGCGAACCCATAAGGCCGCCCTGACTGCCGTCGACCGCCACATCGCGGACTGCGAGACGTGAGTTGTCTCAGACGAACACCCACTTCTCAGATCTTTAGTACTAAACTAGTTTATCAGATACAAACACGTACACTGGGCGTATGCATTCAGGTTACTGAAGAATTCGTTCTACATGGAAGTCGGCCAAACCGCTGACGCCAGCGCCCTCGAAAACATCCGCTCTATCCAAGTCCTTGCCAACTCACGCGGTGATAATGCTATCAGTACTTTCGCTTCGCTCCTCGAAGGGCTCACACTCCTCAAGGCGTCCAAAGACGGCAACATCGAAAAGGTGCAGCAGTGCATCGCCCAGGCGGCCAAGTTCCAGTTCGACCCATCGGTTCACATCGTGCAGCTCGACATGCTTATGCTGCTACTCGACCTCGCCTCGAGCATCAACCATCAAAGCCCAGACGTGACGACCCAGAAGATGCGGGCGGTGCAGAATCGACTAGACGAGTGTGGCGACTGGCATAACGTGAAGTCGGACTTTCTCATCCCCATCAAGAAGCAGCCTTCGACGGCACACACCATCAGCAGCGACACGGCCGCCATTATTCGTCATGGAGATGGAGACGCTGGGCCTGTGGATTACTTGGTGATGTCGTTTATGACCAAGATCGAGCTGACTTCTCTTGTGTAAGTTGACCCTTGGACAGTCTTACTTGTTATAACTAACTAGGATTCAGTTTCACCTTCAGCGGTTTGGCGAACTTGCACAAGACATCTCAATCTCAACACGTCCGTCGACCTGCCTCAGATTTCTGGAGAGAGGGTCTGAAGATTCTTGATTCTTGTAGGTAACATTCACGTTGGGGGAGCTATGTCGTTAACCTTGACAGGGGACAACACCACTTCCGGAATTCGCTATGGACCATCTGTTTCACTACAAGAGGCCATTCAACAACGCGAGTGGCGCATGGAGGCCCAGGCTTACCTCAACGTCCTGCTCGGCCTGTACACAGCTAGTCACTGTCAATGGGACAAGGTGAAGCAGTTCATCGTCAAGCTCGAGACTCTTATTACGCCATCGACGCAGGGCATCTTGAGGCTACTAGCCATCTATCTATCCGGCGTTTATCACCAGGGTACAGGAGACCTCCAAACCGCCCTCGACATTTTCCGAGCCCCTTCGTTCGACATTGCCCAGCGCGGGACAGGTGTCAAGGCGGCGCATCGAGAGCTGGCCATGCTTGCCGCACTGAATAGGCTCTGGATTATGCAGCACCCCTCGCAGCGGGATGACCAAGAAACTCTTGACTTGATGGAGCAGCTACAGCCTCTTTGCTCGAGTCATCACAGCGTCGATCTGCGCACAGCTTGGCACAACGTCATGGCTGCCATCACCACGGATCCTCCACAGCAGCTCAACCAACAAAAGCAACACATCCAAGCCGCAATGGGCGGGTCCAAGTCCACTGGCAATGTGCTAGGCGCCGCCGTGACGCTTGCCATTATGCGAAACAGGCTGTTCGAGAATGTCATCGGCGAGCAGGCTCTTAAGAGCGCACTGGCGGCAGCCAAGCAGGCGCATCGCAGCGGAAACGTCCTTTGGCAGAGTGTAGCGGACGGCATGCTCGCGCAGTCGTACGAGGTCCAGGGCCAGCGAGAGGAAGCGGCTCGAGAATGGGAAAAGGCGACGATGGAGGCAGGGCAGGCATTTTCAGGGCGTTGCTGAATAGGGAGGGAGGGTTAAGAAGAGGAGGTTCAAAATCCGGCGTCGGAGCATGGTATTTTTGGCCGCATTTTTTAAGAGAGGAAGGAATTCATTTTGATGATTTGTATACCCATTCGGGGGAGGGGGTTCTTTTTAAGGAGGTCTGTACGATACCTGACCATGTACGTCCATGGTCTCTTCCTTTGGTGGTTTAAGGGGTAATTAGATGTACGACGCGAGGTCGTTTGTTGTTTGACCGTAACAACGGTCTGGTCAATGGAGTCTACGACTCGGTCGAGTCTTTAAAGCTCAGATGAGAGAATATTATGCAAGACATGGTCCTTGTGATGTTTGTGAAGAGGGATATGTTCACCGACGGAATCCAGGAGGCGGCTGAAAGCCAGGGGGGGGCATGAAGCCTGGAGGAGGAGCACCCGGAGCGCCAGGAGCACCTTGTGGAGGAGGTTGGAAACCGGGTGGAGGAGCGGCTGGGTATCCTTGAGGTGCGGGAGATCCTGAAGGAGGTCGGAAGCTGCCAGGGTGGAAGTCGGCCGGGTTGGTGAATCCAGCTTGTGATTGAGGCGGCCGGGCAGGCAGGCCAGACGGCGCCGGTGGTAGAGGACCCGAGCCGCGAGGAGGTGCTCCAGGAGGCGGAACAGCACCGGCGTTGTATGGCGATGGGCCACGTTGAGGAGGAGCAAAGCCACCGGGCATGCCTTGTGGAGGAGCACCCATAGGCATCCTTCCCATAGAAGTAGGATCAAAACCAGCTGGGGGCGCAGGAGCTGCGGCAGGCGGCGGTTGAAGGAACGCTTGAGGAACAGGCTGTGCTTCAGGAACAATGTTGCGCTTCTTTGCCTGAGCAGCCAACTCTCGCTCAGCCTCATCACCATGCCTCTCTCCCTTTCCATCCTTCTTGAAAGCATACTGCACCGACACCTCCTTGCTCAGGATATACTGGCCATGCAGGTTCGAAATCGCAGCGTCACTGCTCTCAAAGTCTGCAAAGCTGACAAAACCAAATCCCTTGCTAGCACCCGACTCCTCCCTCGCGACCTTGGGCAAGCTCAACAACGGACCGAACCGGCTAAAGGTGTCGTAGAGGATCTTCTCATCCACCATGGGATCCAGGTTTCCGACGAATAGCTCAGCGCCGACCTCTGCGGCGCGCTGCTTGTCTGCGCTGGCCTTGTTCACGCGCAGTGATTTCCCGTAGAGCTTGACGCCGTTCATCACGTTGGCGGCGTACTCTGCGTCGGTGGGCGTGCGGAACTCGACGAATCCGAAACCCTGGTGCGTCTGGGTGACGCGGTCGCGAGGCATGTGGATGTTGTGGATTGGTCCCATCTGGAGCATGATCTCGTATACCATTGCCGAAGTCGCGCGCTCGTCGATGTTGCCGATGTAGACGGTCGCCTCCTTGTCCTGCTCCCTGAAGAGAGCGCGTGTTAGCTTTGAGTTTTGAAGCTTTGCGACTGGGGGTAACTTACCAATGCCTATTTTGCGCCATGATGACGGTTTATAACGAGGAGTTTACTCCTTTGCGATTCTTAAAATCCCTAGATAAAAAGAGCGCAAAAAGGCAGAAATCCAGACTTTTTCGTGATGATGGTGAAAGCTCGGGGTGTCACCTTTGATCCTGAGGGAGCTTTCCAATTTTTGGCCCAGCCTTGTCACCAGCCACAACGAGGCAAGGTTTCGAAGTGTGGCTGCCGAAGTTGACCCGCCCGCAGAAATTCGGAGGTGGAACTTATTTTTCCAGGTCCCGGCCGAAATTTTTGGGGAAAGAGAGACGTCAACGCAACGCCCGCTTTTGCGATCATCAGCCTTGAGCGTCTTTAAAAAAACGATTTCCTGCGCCCATTGTCTCGTCGCCCGCTTCCTTTAGGTTTCTACTCTTTATTCCGACTAAGGTCTCGCTTTCAAGATGTTTGCCCTCTCCGAAGAGTCCAAGGTATGCGATAGCTTGAAGGTATTGGGTATTGATGGATTGCTAATGGCGTTTTGTAGGAGCGCATTGCTAAGCTCATTGACATTTCTCGCGTCGCCATTCACTAGTACGTTGATCCTTATAGTGTAACTTTCAATGTTCAATATGACTGACTTGTCCTCTAGTGGCTACCTTCCTCTGATCCTCTACCTCGGTACGAAAACGCTCGAATAACGAACAATCTCCATCTCGACGACAAGACTAACTCTTCTCGATAGGTTACACCCGCAGCGAGCCTCGACCTTCGGTCATCCGGTATGCCCAAACCCTCCACGAGCCGTTGATATCTGAATATCCCACTAACATGACCCGACCAGCCTCCTCTCCCCTCTCTCCTAAGCGCAGAGCAAAAAACACCATAAACAAACCTTACAATTGTACATTATCTTTTTTTCTTTTAAAAAAGAGGGGAAGGATCTAAAGCAGCAAAAAAAAAAAACCACCAGCATTCAACGGGGGGCGTTGGAGGGGTTTTTATGTCGTGTATAATCGATTGACCGGGAAATCCGACGCATGCTTAAGAAGGGGGGTTGTTGTTGATTGTACGAAATGAAATCCATGTATCATGCTGAGAGAGAAAGGACCTAAGAAGTCCAGGACGAGAAGAGAGAAACGAAAAAACCACTCTTAATTCTTTTTACTTCCGAGTGAATCGGCATCTTGATTCATGAAGCCGAAACAAGGCGCACCTTGTGACGTCGAAAAAAGCTCGGCATAGCTTCCGTGATAGCTAGCTCCGCTCCGGACCGTAGTAAAAAAAAAAAAGATTATGTCAACCACCAAAAAAACCTCCGATCTTTCAACAAACGTCCTCTCTCTCTCTTTTGACCTTTGTTCATAAAATGTGACAGTTTCTTGTAGATTAAAACTTGTTCCTTACTTTATGCCCGACCTTAACCATGCGGGTCTCTCCCCCGCGGCCATCGAGTCCATCGCCGGCCTCAGCGCCGGTACCGTCGCGACCTTGGTAGTTCATCCTCTCGATATTGTCAAGACTCGCATGCAAAGTATGGTCCTTTCCTTATTTACACATGAACATTTATAACTAACAAAACTCTCCTCAGTCTACCGTAGCTCTGCGCCTTCTGCTGTTCGCCCTACAACAGTCTCTCTCCTCCGCTCCTTGACATCTAACCCCAAGCCCCTCGCCTCTCTCTACCGCGGTTTAACGCCAAACCTCGTCGGGAATGCTTCAAGCTGGGCCTCCTTCTTCTTCTTCAAGTCGCGCTTCGAGCGCGCACTCGCTGCCTGGCATAGTCGACCCGGCGGTCACCCCTCAGCGGCCGACTACTTTGTCGCGAGCGCCTTGGCCGGCGCATCCACCTCAGCCCTGACAAACCCCGTCTGGGTCCTCAAGACACGCATGGTATCATCTGACCGCGGCGCACAAGGCGCATACCCCTCCATGATCTCAGGCGCGAAGTCCATCCTCAGCACCGAGGGCATCCGGGGTCTGTACCGAGGGTTAGGCGTCTCTCTGATAGGCGTGTCGCACGGGGCGGTGCAGTTCGCCGTGTACGAGCCGGCAAAGAGGTGGTACTACGCTCGGCGGCAGGAGAAGCACGGCGTTTCCAAAGACGCTCCCATGACGCCCGAGGCGACGGTCGTCCTCTCTAGCGCGGCAAAGCTAGTCGCCGGCGCCGTGACGTACCCCTATCAAGTTCTCCGGAGCCGGCTGCAGAACTACGAGGCGGACGAGAGATTTGGACGGGGTATTAGGGGCGTCGTGGTGAGGATTTGGAAGGAGGATGGGTTGAGGGGGTTCTATCGTGGGTTGATGCCTGGGGTTGTGAGGGTTATGCCTGCTACTTGGGTGACGTTTTTGGTGTATGAGAATGTCAAGTATTACTTGCCGCGGTGGGTTTAAGGGTATGGTATGGTGTGGCATGGTATTCATGGTATGGCGTTGGGAAGGTCTGTACAATATGGCATGGGTTTGGTCAACTGAAATGTCGTTTCATTAGATATAGACAATCCCGAGTAACTAGACGTTTCTCGGGACGATTACAACGCTCAAAGCCAGCACATTCTCATCATCATCTCCTCATCATTCATGAGATAATACATCCCCCTCGACATACTCAGCTCGTACTGCACCCGGACTGCTCCATGGCATCCTGCTCAGCCCTCTTCTCCTCCTCTTCTTCCTTCTTCCTCCTCTCCATCTCACAAACGACGCACTCGTCGGCGGGGACGTAGCTAGTCTCGTGCTCAAACTTTGCCTCGCAAGTTCCCTTGATGCCGGCCCTGACGCGCTCGCACTCTTCGATCCACTTGTCGTCTCGGACGCGGCGTTGGCACTTTGTGCAGTCGTACTTGCGGTAGATGAGGGTACACATGTTTGTTCTGTTTCTCGGGTTTTTGCTGTTGGGTGTGGTCGTATGGATTCGTGGTGTAGATAGGTTTGATGGATGATATCTCTCGAGTCAGGGGGGAGTCGAGTTTGTTCTTTGGGAAAAAAAGGTATAGAGCTTGTTGATTGTGATTCAGACATTGGTGATACCTTCGGTATTTCTATTGTCTCTTTTCGGCATTTCATCTTGCGCGTTTGCATCGTCATGTTGGTTACACGATGGATGAAGGACAGCTTGTCAGACATTGTGTGTAAACGTCAGCTGGAGAGTTGATGTCCTTGACAGCAGCCGCAGTGAATACGAAACAATTCAAACTCTGTACATATACACCCAAATAAATACTGTACACAGTCAAACAATGAATCACTGTCCATCTTCTATCACAGTGATCGAGTGTCAGTCATGATGCTATTCCAATACGAACTCGAACCAACTACCCTATAGCCCCACATCACAACCAATCATGACCACGACGACTCATGATATCAAAGAAATAAAAACCAGCCAAAACTCGGTTGTTTTTTGCCATTGGCCCTTCTAGATAATATCATGCATTCATCAATATATCCTACAACTCCTAAGACCATATCTCCTCTCAAAAATTCACCATAGCTTACTCTGTCCAAGTCCTCATCCAGCCCCATCATCACCATCATGACCAAGCACTTACAGACAACGCATTACGCATCATCAACCACGTCAGAAAAATAAAACCCCAGCTTTCCTTCTCCAGCCGAGAGAGCAAGCAACCCCTGAGATCCAGATTCAAGTATAGACCATTTTTTTTTGACTCTCAACACCCCCCTCCTCCTCCCCTTGGACCCTCAAAATCCCGACGCCCAGCAGAGAGTCACACCACAGATTGCCTGAGCCTCTTCCGATCTTCTCCGCTCTCTGTTTCTGCTACACCAGACGAACCCGTTACATCCGCATCGCAGCCGCCCCTTACCCTGCCACGCGATATACCCCAGGACTTGAAGAAAACGGCCGTAGAATTTTTCTCCGACTTTAGTTATGTTCCCCTCTTTTCTTCTAGACCCGGGCTTGACTCAATTCCCGCCTCCTCCAGCTTCAGCTCCTGCTAGCTCAAGGGTCTTTGCCGCACCGGGGAGACGCACATGCCCCCTTGAGGTCCCGACTCTTTGAGTCCATGACGAGAATCAGTCCATTCACACCCGTACGTAGAGGTAGACAAGAGAAGAGAAATCGGGGTGAAAGGCTCTCTCTCGGGTCCGAGTGCCCTTGCTGAGCTGGACGTCAGTGTAACGCACAGCACAGACCAGAAGTAGAGGAGACTAGATGGATATTCCCAACCTCTCTTTGCCCCGTCTCTGCTTATACGTGTCCCTCAACTAAGAAGTTTCCGTCCGCCAGCTTCAGTCCAAGAGCTGCGAACTATCGCAGAGCTCGTCTTCAAGTCCCGCAACAAGGTCACCCCAGCCAGTAAAGGGGGCTGGCAAGCTGAAGAGCTCATCCTCAGGTCCAAGGAGAGGCCCGTATCAGGGGCTGCAAGCAAGCGGCGAGAAACTTTTCTGCGCCGTTGATGCGATCCATGACGCAAACGGCATGGCAGGTAAGCGCCGACTTCGACGACTCTCTGCTCTAGAACTTGTCCGCTTGGCCCAAGCAAACCTGGCAATGTTGAGTGAAGGGCCTGCATGTCGTTGAGCGTCGTGCGTCTTGCTCTGTCCTGTACGAGAGCGAGGAGCAAGGCATGTAGTCCCCATGCTCAAGTCCCACGGCGGAATTCTCGCCTGCCCTTGACCTGACCTGACTTTTTGAGAGTATCAATCAGGAACTCATCCGGCAGAGGTTGAAGGAGTAAAGATGGAAGGGTCCCACTGTGACTGTGAGCATGGTTGGATCCGCGGTTCAGGTTCCCTCAAGAGGGAATACCTACTAGGATATCGCGGCCTTGTGATGGAGGGCGCTCGCTCCCGATCGATGTGAGGTAGCGCCGAAACATCCATGATGGAGCATGGTCAAGCGAGAAGAGCATGATCACTCACAGTTGCAATTCTTCTTCGCATAAGGTAGAGTTTAGGGCAAGGGACGAGAAGTAAGTAATCAACCGGGACGTTGAATGGTCCCAGTTCCCCATTCCCATTCCCATTCCCAAGAATAGCCGACAGACTTTCGGCAAAGGAATGCTGTCACCGGATGGTCAGGCCCCAAAGAGGTACCGTGCCGGACCGCAAGAGGCAGAGCTTGCGAATTGAGAGACGGGACGAGCCGAAATATTGATAGCTCAGGCCCAAACTGTGCGGCCGGCCGGCCCCCTTCCTTCGCCCAGAACTCCCCGGATCCCGAGTTCTCGGGCGAGGACAACGGCTGTTCAGGTTCCTGGCCATTTGCCGGCCTCCTCCCCTCCCCTCCCCTTGGAGATTTCCAGGGGCACAAGACCTTGCCTTGCGATCCTGTTGACGGGGTATCCGTATTCGAGGCTGGAAGAGGAAGGCCGAAGTGGACAAGCGAGTAGGAGGAGGACGTTGGGCTTCCACTCTATCCTACTCTGATCCCGACGAGATGGGCGGACCAAGACATGGGTAGTGAGAATCGAGGTCGTTTGAACCATGCGATTTCAAAAGAGACAAGAGGAGATATCGCATATCGCATTATCACGGCTCACAGCCTCGGCGTGCTGCGTCGAGNNGACTGGACTGGACTGGACTTGGACTCTGCAGACGCAGGGGACCGAGTGACCCTCGAAGAGGGCGGGGACGACACTCTCTCGGTGGGAACGATGTCACCTCGACACCTGCTCAGACCCTGGTTCGATGGGGCCGACGTCTCCCACAAGCTCCAAAAAACGCACCTCCACAATCGAATCTTGCATCCGGTCTTGGAGGGGGGGAGAAAGGCACCAGTGGGCTCCCGTCTGTTTGGCGCGAAAAGCCACAGCACCCATCGGCCGCCGCAGCGTTGGAACCGAAAAAGAAAGCAAACAACAAACGACAACCACCATCAAGAAGAAGTGTCAGAGACCAACCATCAGAGTCTGAATCCGTGACCGAGCCGAGACGCTGTCAGCATTTTCCTTCTCCTTCGCTTGTCGTCTTTTCCCTTCACTTCTAGTGGCTTGCTCGTCTGCACATGGCCTCTCTTCCGGGCCCCGGTACACACCATCAAACCCCCTTGCGTCCCGGGACGCACTTGGTCGCCCGACATCCAAGAGCCTTCATCTTGCATCACATCGA
>JAALXN010001394.1:0-20038 GCA_012978555.1 Fusarium drepaniforme | reverse complement strand
ATAACTAGAAAATTATTAAAAATAATTTAATAATATTAGAAAATAATAATAATATTATTTATTCTTTTTATCCTTTGGTTTATTAATACTTAGATTATAAAGTTAGGATCTTAGCTAGGGCTAGGCATTTTAGTGTATTAAGTTTTTCTACGGGTGTTACTCAATCACGCGGCTCCTACGCTCTACGCCTTCTCCAGGTTGACCACACCACCATCCTTGTGAACAGCAAGCACCTTCTTCTGGGTTGACGCCTTAACCGGATTCTGAGCCGCAAAAATCTCATCAAGTTCCTCGAGCTGTCGGAGTATTAACAAGGATTTCATTTAGTGAACGCGTTGAAACTTACAGTACGGCCCTTGGTTTCGGGTAGGTAGATGTAGATCAGGACAACTTGAACAAGGTCCCAGATTGTGAAGATGATATACGTCTTCCATGCAATCTTGTCCATTGCCACTGGCCAGGCAAACTGGTTCAAAAGTCCAGCGGCATTAACGGCCAAGTTGGAAAATGCCATGCCCTTGGCTCGCATCTCGAACGAAAGAACCTCAACGGGATAGAGTGCCTGCAGAGGCGTAATTCCGAATGAGAAAACCGCGCCAAATATAAACACCAAAGCCAAAGCCGCCTTGGAAGCTGCTTGATTGTTGTAGATCGGTTCGCCTTTGGAATCGTCTCCAACATATGACTTGGCAAATTCGGAAGACGCAATCGTCATACCCAGCCAGACCACAGTACAGGCAGCGAACGAGAAGATCAGCAGGGGTCGGCGGCCGAGTCTGTCAACCAGACAGGCTCCGAGGATAGCAAGCGCGAATTGCTGACAGTAGTTGATCAAGGTGATGTTTGCCTGCTCGATTGTGCCCGTGTACCCAGCCGTGTCGAGGACAGCACCCAGAAAGTAGGACAAGACGGCATTTCCAGCCCACTGGCTGAAGATGGATACCGCCAAGTTGCAGCAAAGGCGATACACCGCAGCACGATCTCTGAAGAGGACACGATAGTCCCACCAACGCTTATCCGCGCCGTCCATGTTCAATGCTTCTTCGTACTCGGACAGCTGCAACTTTACCCAAGGGGAATCTGGGTTTCCATTGCCATGATACCGTGTGAGAACAGACTTGGCGGCATCCAACTTGTTGTGGACGTACAGCCAACGGGGTGACTCGGGCAACCAGAGACTGGTTATCATGATGAGGCCTGAGCAAAGAGCCTGGAGCCAGGTGATGAGTCTCCAGGAGTAGTCGCCTCCAGTATTGAGGCCAGCACGAGCAGAGCCGGCGGCAACAATGGCACCAGAGAACCAGAGCGTGTTGTACATAGCTTGCTAGGTTAGCGGTTGGTCTTTTTATCGCAGGATAAAACGTACCTCCAACACGTCCACGGTATGCCGGATGATTCAGCTCCACAACATACATAGGCCCAGCAGATGCTGCAATTGACACGCCAAAACCAAGAAGGAATCGTCCACCCATGAACTGACTGGCATCATGCGAAAGACCCTGAATGACGGTGCCAACAACGATGACAGCCGCACCAGAAAACATGCCCCAGCGTCGGCCAAACCCATCGATGACAGGTCCAACGAAGGGCAGAGCAACGACGCCACCAATCTGGTACATAGAAGACACGATGCCCGCCCAAATGCCACTATTATCGACACCATATTTTTCCCGGAACCAGGGGTTTTGCAATAAATTGTTGATCAACGACCCATCGTATCCGTTCATCGTGCTGCAGAGAAAGCCGACAAGGGAGAAGAGGTAAATGAAGAGTTGACCTCTAGACCAGGCGTAAGGGGGTTCCTCGATCATGGCTTTCTGAAAGGCTTCGTGGCCGCCAACGACCTTGGTTTCGATTTCTCCCTAAATAAGGTCAATTAGAAACAAGGAGGATGTGTTTGAGGTGGAATTAATGTCTGATTTACCTTGTCGCCTTCATGATGGACGTGGGGTTCGAGTTTGTCTTCCATCGCGGATGTTCAACGATGTGGACTCCAGCGATAAAGGTGATGGTCCACAGATTTTCTGGAGAAGAGGAGAGAGTTTATGGAGATGGAAGATGGGGAAAATGATCAACGAGGTTTTAGGAAGCCAAGCATGGGTCTTCAGTGTGGCCCCGTTAACATTTTTATGCTTCACAGCTTCGCTCAGATCACTCCATGCCATGTCTGCTCATGTGCCCAAGGACTAGCGGGAAACTTATGCGGATAGTGTATTCCGCACCTCAAATCATGATCCATCCGAACTAATACCTACGATGTTACAAAGAAAAGTAAAAGAATGAGCACATCACCGGCAAATCTACCGGCTTCAGCATGCGGAACCGAGGCGTTCCTCGTAAGTTGACCTAGTCCCGATCTGGACACGGAGGGCGACGTTCCGTTGGTATCCCTGTCCTCATGGGTTTTAAACCCGCATCCAAAATGGAGACGGAAGCCGACGTTCCAGACTGGTGATGTTAGTGGGTCTAAAGAACGGAGGCTTGATCAATGCCCTTGGATGTGTGTAGTTAGCCGAATACGTGAGAGTGCTCATTTATAAGAATAAAAAGGGTATTCCGCGCATCACATAGACAAGTTCTGCATGGTGTGTCTGCTACCGCTGGAGCCCCATCCTTGCACAACTGATCTTGTTTCATTACTGCCCCCCCTTCTCAGGATGCTTGCTGCTGCTAAAAGAACCTACCTCGAATCAGGATGGTCCTTCAAAAGCGGTCGAGATGGAGATGAGGAGTGGAAACCTGTTGCTCGAGTGCCGACAGTAGTCCATATGGACTTGATGGATAATGGCATGTAAGTGCTTAGCGATGCCTTGACAACCAATCGCATCTCACTAACTGCAAATCTAGCATCTCTGACCCCTTCCTCAACATGAACGAAATAGACGCCGAGTGGGTTGGTGAAACATCTTGGAGCTACCGCACCACCTTTGCTTCCCCCGCCAAAGAAGGCTCGTCAGTTTACCTACTCTTTGACGGACTTGACACATTTGCCAAAGTCTACCTTAACGAATCCATCATCCTTGAGAGTTGCAACATGTTTCTTAGCCATAGAGTTGATGTTACAAACCTACTCAGGAAGGACAACACCCTGAGAATTGACTTTGAGAGCGCGTTGCTGCGTGGACGCGAAATCAAGGAGAGGATGCCGGATCATCAGTTTGTGCTATTCAATGGAGAAGCTGGGCGACTAGCCGTTCGGAAAGCGCAATATCACTGGGTAAGTCTCAACGCTCTGGGCCATACTGGAAGGTTGACCACTAACGTGAAATAGGGATGGGATTGGGGTCCTAAGCTCATGACCGCCGGGCCCTGGAGGCCAGTTAGGCTCGAGGTGTCTTGTACGCACATCAATGATGTGTTTGTAAAGTACGACTTGTCTGAGGACCTCAAGACTGTGGAGGGTAGTGTTGATATTGAGGTGGATGGAGGGTTTGATCAAGCATGCCTGTCTATCCGTTTCGAAGACAACATTGTGCTTTCTAGCGAGGCATCGCCGTTATCGACTGGTCGTGCTAGCATCCCATTTAATATCAGTAAGTTTCAGTTCATCTATTCATTACCTACAATTTTACTAACATTATTGTTTTCAGATGACCCAAAGGCCTGGTATCCCGCAGGCTACGGTAACCAGCACTTGTACGAAGTCACCGTCAACATCATCAAGGATGGCCAAGTCCTCGACAGCTGGACCAAGAAGACGGGATTCCGACGCAGTGAACTCATCCAGAGGGACGATTCTCACGGCCAATCGTTCTTCTTTCGAGTCAATGGCATCGACATCTTTTGTGGTGGATCATGCTGGATTCCAGCGGACAGCCTCCTGCCTAGAATTACACCAGACAGGTATCGACAATGGTTACAGCTCATGATAGATGGAAACCAGATTATGACACGGTAAATTCCCCAGACTCTCCCGCTGAAGACATGTAATAACCAAGTCGTGCTAGAGTCTGGGGAGGAGGCATCTACGAAGAAGACGCATTCTACGATGCCTGCGACGAACTTGGCATCCTAGTCTGGCAGGACTTCATGTTTGCCTGTGGCAACTACCCAGTCTGGCCAGAGTTTATTGACTCCATTCGTCAAGAAGCCAAGCAAAACGTGCGACGTCTTCGGCACCATCCCTCTGTGGTTATCTACGCTGGTAACAATGAAGATTACCAAGTTCAAGAGACGCATAACCTTGAATACGATTGGGAGGACAAAGACCCGCAATCTTGGTTAAAGACGAATTACCCTGCTCGATACTACTACGAACACCTCCTGCCCGAGGTGGTGGCTGAGGAGAGTCAGGGTGTCGTGTATTGGCCGGGATCGCCCTTTTCTAGTGGAAAGCCTACGAATGACAAGACGGTCGGTGATATTCATCAGTGGAATGGCAGGTTTCCCGCAACGAAACGTCGATGAATGTTAGCTAACTGACACCAGTTTGGCACGGAACACAGGAAAAGTATCAAACTTTCCATAATCTGGGCGGCAGGTTCAACAGTGAATTCGGCATGGAGGCCTTTCCCGTCTTGCCAACCATCCAACACTTCATTACTGATACAGCCGAGTACTTCCAACAGTCTCAAACCATGGATTTCCACAACAAGGCTGACGGACATGAGCGGCGCCTTGCTACATACTTGGTTGAAAACTTTCGTCCCCGAGAAGATTTAGAAGTATGATACACAGAACCCTCCCTGATTTGGTATCGCTGCGGCTGATAACTATTCTAGTCTTGCGTTTACTTAACTCAGCTCTGCCAGAGCGAGGCGTTGACCTACGCATACCGTGGCTGGCGACGTCAATGGGGTGATGATCGTCGCTGTGGAGGAGTTCTCGTCTGGCAGCTGAACGATTGCTGGCCTGGTATCTCATGGGCGATTGTGGACTACTTCCTCCGAAAGAAGCCTGCCTTTTACGCCATTGCCCGCGCCCTTGAACCTCTCGCAGTTGCAGTCGAACGCGATCATCACGACTGGAGCGTCTGCCATGCGAGACCGGCAAAGAAATCCCATTTCAACGTCTGGATTGTCAACAGTCAGCGGGAGGTCAAAGGAACAGTCGAATTTCGTTTCATTTCTGTCAAAACGGGCAACGACATCAAAGACAAGATCCTACAAGAGGACGTCACCATTACTGGCAATGGTACTACTGAAGTCTTATCTGGGGAGATCGACAATGGCAAAGAAGAACCCCATGTCATTGCTGTACGACTTCTTGTCGATGGGGGGTGTGTCTCTAGAAGTGTTGATTGGCCACAGCCGTTGAAGTACCTGGACTTTTCAGAGAGGAATATCAAGGTTGAGCTTTCTGATGGACAGTATGTCATTACTGCGCAGAGGCCTACCAAGGGCGTTGTGCTGGAAGAAGTGGATGGAGTTACATTGAGCGACAACTGCGTCGATATTGTACCTGGGGATGAAGTTCGGATTGCAATTCGTGGCTCGGGATCAGTGGCAGCGTCGCCCAAGTTCAAGTACCTGGGTCAGCCTTAGACATAGAACTACAGTATGATAGAGCAGGAGTCCTAGTATTAGCAAGTACACCAATTGGATAGATCTAGAAGTTAGATGTATGGCACTACTTTGTATTTAGAACCCTGTGATAGCATTGGTATATGATGCTTTAGAAATGTGTTCTTTGTTATAGTTGAAGCCCGACCCTAGATGAGATAATTAAGCCAGAAGATCCTATCTCTAAAGATTTTCAAGCCTATTCGTAGCGTTATTACTCATATCAAATAGCAAGCAAGGTGTGCTGGTAGCTATAAAATACTCAAGGGGGTATTGGTAAGGGTGAGGGATAAATCCCGCATATGTGGCGCTTCTGCATTGCTGCCTAAGCTAGATCTCCTTTGCATCTAGAAAAGAGACCTAATCCCTCGTTGCTGACAACCGTACGGCGCTCTGTTCTTCGGGAGTTTAAATCATACCAAGTCTATTGAACCTTTCTCTGGTTGCCGATATCTCCCCCTTTCACAATGTATCTCTTACATTCACAGTCCCTGCAGATCCGATACTTTAATGGATATGCACCGCCATACGCGATTTTATCACACACCTGGAGTGAGGAGGAAGTTACATTCCAAGACATGACGAACGGAAAAGATTTTCACATACACAAACGTGGCTACAGCAAAATCATGCAGTTCTGCAGTGTGGCTCGGATGAATGGCTTCGAGTATGTATGGGTTGACACTTGCTGTATCGATAAGACAAGCAGCGCCGAACTTTCGGAAGCAATCAATTCCATGTATCGGTGGTATCAGGAAGCCACCATGTGCTATGCATATCTGGAGGACGTCGCGGACACCGGAGAAGCATCTGATGAGGACTCTCTTCGACTCACGGGCTTTGCGCGTTCTCGATGGTTCACAAGGGGCTGGACTTTACAGGAACTCATTGCTCCAAAGCATTTGGAATTTTTCACTGGAGACTGGGTGCGCCTTGGAACCAAGTTCGGCCTTCGCAACCTTTTATCCGAGATAACATCAATCGACGTCGGTGTATTATCCGGTCGGGCAATTGATTCCGTCAGCGTCGCCGAGAAAATGTCGTGGGCTGCACACCGCCAAACAACACGAATAGAAGACGTGGCCTACTGCCTCCTTGGACTCTTCAAAGTCAACATGCCTCTTCTCTATGGAGAGGGAATGGGTGCATTTAGACGGCTACAGCATGAAATACTTCGACAGAGAGAAGATTACTCAATTTTGCTATGGTCAGACCCAATGGCCATGGGTAACTCCATCTCTCCCGTCATTGCAACAAGTCCCTCTGCATTCTCTGCCCACGTTACATTGAGCCTCCGTCCAGAAAACAATCAAACCATCATTTCATTATCTTCACTGTCAAAGGTTTCTCGCTTCTCGGGACAAGAGTTCACCAGAAACCATCCGAAAATCTTCCCGGACGCCATCAGCCCTCTTGCATTTGATCCGCCCACCATCACCAACCGCGGGCTTTCGACCACCCTAAACTTGTTTGAACTGAAAAATCGCCGTTCCCAAGAATCCGGCTCTGTATACGCCTGGACATTCTACAGATTGGAGGACCGTTTTGTGTGCATCCAGCTGAGTCCTCAGCGTATCGATACAGGCACCGTACACCTGCGAATTGGCGACATTTATCTGGTTTCTGGCTCTGAGGTAACAATGTCCAAGTTGGAGACGATATTCCTGGCGTTGGAACCGGTTGAGTCAGGCATAGACCTTGGTCTAGGCAAAGAGCATCACCACGGGTATCACGAGCCAGCACTTACTGTCCAAGGGATCCAGCCAAGTTCAGCTTTCATGGTATTCTGGGATACATTAACCGTGAAGAACCAAGGATCCAAGAGTGGACGTATGGATTTCCGGTATATCTTGGATTCGAGCCTCTCGATGGAGGAATACAATCATTCCAATGTGATACAGGCACATCAGGGTGATGCTGGCTCAGAGGAACCTGGATTTAACGTTGGAACCACCCACGGGCTATCGTCGAATTCGCCGGATCACCTAGATTTCAGTATTACGGAGATATTTCGTATCATACCCAAACCAGCATCCAGTCCGAAAGGTCACGAAGGCATTGCCATAGCCCTAGGTTTACTAGGAGGCATGGTCTGGTGTAAACCGATATCCGTGCCCGAATTTCCCACCGCGCTCGCAGATATGAAAGATGGGATTGAAGAAACCCTCGGAGACAAGAGTGGACTTTCGGATCAGTCAAGTATTACGCTACAGGGTGGAGATAGGGTGTCTGTTGAGGTTAGACTCGGGAAACCTGTGACTGGCAGAGAAGGAAAGGCAAAACTCAGCTACGCTGTTACGATATCAATCAACAGGAAGGACATTCGAAACCCTGTGAAAATCATTGATTGGGTGTCGGATGTAGGGCGTGGGTTTAGACAACCGAGGATGTCATCAGGTTGAAGGAAATGCACAACCTAGGTACCTATATGAAATGGTCCTTTCAAATCCCGTTAAGTTGGTAACCCCCGAACCTCTAATCTTCCATTATCTTTGATACGGAATCTAACATCTACAGACCTAACTGGACTGATAATTCCTACGGTTCTTGTTGTAACTCATAGCTTGGCAATTCCCCTAGACCTCAGGGCATCAGCGACTCTCTCCAACCCAGTCCTCAACTGGACTTCATCCTGCGAGAACACAATACGAAACCATCCAGGTTTCTCACAGCCAAAGTCCTTGCCAGAAGATATATAAACCTTGTGGTCCAGGAATAGCTTCATCAAGAAACCGTCAAGACCCTCATCAACGACTCCCGGGTTATGCTTCTTCCAAACACTGCCGAGGTCGGCCCAGAGGAAAAAGGTCGCGTTTGTGCCACGGGCGTAGGGGACACCTTGACTATTTGCCCATTGTACGAGGAATTGGTATCTCTCTGCTAGTCTTGCCTGGTTCTTCTTAATGAACGAAGTGGTCCACTTCTCATCTTCGAGAATATTGGCGGCGATGTGATCTGATGCAGATGAGGGAGAACTGTAAAGAGCTACAGGCACTAAAGCCGCATGTAGAGAAGGATTGGACTGAGAGATTACAGCCCCAATTCGAAGACCGTTTGCGCCAAAGTCCTTTGATAGACCCCAAATTGTATGGATCCGGTCAGGTGTAATCACACCTGCTGTGTCGAGTGAAAGACATGATTCGAAAAGTACAGGCTCAGGGGTTAGATCGACTTTGTTCTCCCATACCGACAGAGCGTAGACTTCGTCGCTAATGAAGTGCATGTCGTACTTGGAGCAGAGACTCATCAGACCAAGCAAGCTGGCGCGAGAGTAACACCTGCCGAGAGGGTTATGAGGGTTTGATATAATGAGGCCCACGACTCGCTGCCCCTTCTCGGCGGCTTGTTGAATGGCGGCCTCATAGTGATGAACGGCTTCGGTGCCCAGGGGATCGGTGTTGTCAAAGTCCACTGTAATGACCTTGCAGCCAGTTCTGAGAACAAGGTCTGGGATGAAAGTATTATAATACGGTCGGCCAAGTAGAAATGCGTCCCCAGGACTCGCTATAGCCCAGGCAAGATGCTCCACAGCAGAGCTGCAGCCGTTCGTGACCGTGAAATGCGCCGGGTGAAGCGGAAGAACAGGACGTAGGTGTCGGTTAAGGAATGTTGCCAGAGCTGCCTTGAGCCTCTTGGATCCCGTCATGCCATCTCCATAAGTGAATGAATGATTCGGCAGTTTGAAGTGTTTGTGCAGATGTTCTGAGAGCTCTTGAGCCATGAGAGTGTTCTCTGAAACTCCCAGGGTTGCAAAGCCGGTGGGGTTGGTGGTGGGGTGGTAAAGATCTCCCACGGCTTTCCAGATGTGTAAGCCATCACTTGTTTTCTCGGCTGCTCTGCCACGGGGTGAAAGTGACATGTCGATGAGTGCCCAAGTGATTTTCGACTAGAGTAAGGTTGAAGCTTTAAAGTATATTATGGGGCTGACAAGCCTAGAGGTCCCGAGAGTGTTTGAGGAACTTGAACAGTAGCCTGGGTTTGCTCAGTGCAGAATTTATGTACATGCCTGGTACTATAATTTTAGCGGATAATCTACCGACTCCACTTGACCAACTTACGTATTGTCAACATGACCAATTTCAAATGCCGTCCAAGGGAATTGTTACGTAGCAGATCCTTTAGTCAATACCTACCTACGTAGGTAGTGAAGAACATCGAGCGGCAACCGACGCCGGCTTCTTGACGGCTGGGGGCCACAAGAAATACAAATTCACTTGAACAGAACGATATCCGAATTCTTTTGTTCACTTCATCTCGCATCTATTCTTCACTTCTTTACTCGCCATCCTACATAATGCAAAGACCTGCACGACCACTGCCCGGCGGCATCTACGCCGCCAGCATGACCTTCTTCGACTCTACAACCGATGAAATTGACCAGCAAACTCAACGTCAGCATACAATCCGCCTCGCCAAAGCGGGTATCGCCGGCTTTGTGGTCATGGGCTCCAACGGCGAAGCACCTCACCTGTCTATCGAGGAGCGTAGCACTGTCATCCGCGAAACTCGCTCTGCTCTTGACAGCGTTGGCAAGCAACAAACTCCAATCATCGCTGGTTGCTCTGAGCATTCCGTCCGGGGTACCGTCCACCTTTGTCGTGAGGCTAGTCTCTCTGGCAGTGACTATGCTCTCGTCCTTCCCCCCTCTTATTTCCGTGGGGGAATGAGCCCAGACATCATTGAGAGTTTCTTCACCGACGTGGCAGACCAGTCACCCATCCCAATTATTCTTTATAGTTTTCCCGCTGTGTCTGCCGGCATAGAAATGGATTCCGATCTCCTAGCACGCATCTCTCAGCACCCCAATGTCGCCGGGACAAAGTTCACATGCGGCGACACGGGCAAACTGAGCCGAGTCTCCACGGCCATGAAGTCCCGTCAGCCGTATGCCATCTTTGGAGGTTTGGCCGACTTCATACTGCCTGCCCTGGTCATGGGCGCGACTGGCGTGATAGCCGGCGGTGCCAACGTGACACCTCGAACCTGCGTCAAGGTGTTTGACCTTTGGCAGCAAGGCCGAGTAGAGGAGGCGCGGGAGATACAGGCGGTGCTTGCAAGGGGCGACTGGGAACATACTGCGCGGGGGATTTCGGGGACAAAGGCGGCGCTCAATGTGTTGTTTGGATACGGTGGCAACCCCCGACGGCCCCTTAAGAATCTGTCAGAAGCTGCTGTAGCGGAGATGAGGGGTGGTCTGGAGGAACTGGCTGCTCTTGAGGAAGAACTTGGGGTTCGTCCCACAGCCTCTACCCTTTGAGGTTAACTAGAGTCTCCGCTCTTGAACCAACAGTACATAGGGCGTAATTGACTGCACCCTACGGAGCATGAACTAGATGAGTCATCAGAAGACGGCGATCCAAGCCGAGGGCCGTAGCAGATCAATTCTCCAAAGTCAATCCCATCAACGTTATCTTTCCAACTCTCCACCTTTATCAACCACGCGGAAACAATGCGCAAGCAGACAAGCGACCCCGCAGCTTCTCAAGACATCAAGTACTTTTCCAATTTTGACTCTCCACTTATGAGAAGCTGATATTTTGTGACCTGTAGAAAACTCCGTAACCGCCTGTCGCAGCAGGCGTTCCGGCGGCGACGGGCTGACCTGCTCCGTGACCTTCGCGAACGAGCAGATCATAACCAGTCAAACGAGAGTGAGGCCTTAGCCAAGGCCAGAGATGATAATGCCGCTCTTCGGGAGCAGCTGGCGGAAGCACACGCCAAGCTGAATGGTTTACTTGCCGGCGTGCAAGCTTTGGTGCAGTGCACTGCTCCGAATCCGAAACAGGCCAGGCCCTTAGTGAAAGAGACCGATGGGGGTGATTCCTCGATTGATAATGACCTTGACGGGCAGCCCATTGCCGAGGATACAGCCATGCTGACAGGTCTTCTACCAACCGCACGGCCCCAGGAACCGGTACTTCCTCTCCTAGGATCATATCTTGAGCATTTGTAACCATCGACAGAGCAACGACAAGACCCAACACCAGACCGAGCAAGTATCGAATCACGAAGCCAGTCTCTTATCAATCCCTGACTTTGAGGCACTGGCCATGCATAACATGACGCAACAAATACCCAATATTTGGTCGTTCGAGTACCAAATGGGACCAGACGTCTACCATGACGCCCTCCTCTCTTCTATGCATCTGAGCGACTCCCGAGGCCAGACCTGGGTCGAGTCCAACTCTCCCTTCTCAGATCACATTAACCTTATACAGCGAGAGCTCGGAGTCAAGACAGAAGCCCCGAATGCGCATCTATCTACACCATTGTCAGTGCTAGCTCTCCACAAAAAATGATCCTTAACTAACCTCGCTAGACTTTACCTGGCTACAACATCGGCTCTATCCATGTTTCATACTATATCTCGGCAGGATGTAATGCTATGGTATGCCAAGACGAGGTTCTACCATACTCGCGACGTCACCGTATGGAAAATCCGCCCTTGCGACGAGACCTTTAATCGGCTCCATCCCCAATATCAGCCTACTCTTGTCCAACTACAGTGCAGCCATCCTGCGGTTATCGATTGGGTTCCCTTCCCGTCCATCCGCGATTGTCTTATCCGCTACCATGCCGCCAACCCCTGTGTCGATCAAGTAGTGAGCGATATCGTCGGCTTGTACGTTGTCGAGACGCTACTCAGCGACCTTGTTGCCAACTCCCCGCCTCTGCAGGTGTACATTAGAGTCGTGGACCTCGTGCAGGCCATAGGTTCAACAGACGAAGATGCAAGCCAGGAAGCGGCATCCCTACCTGTGTCCCAGATCTCAGATATCTTCACGTCAGCGAGTATTGCTTTGGCCGTCGCGAGACATCTTCAGATTGAATATGGGCTTTCTCGATATAAACTAGATCCTGCGCTTTTTATCCAACACCCTGAGTTCTATGAAAGCTCTGCGTCGCTTGTGGCGCAAGGTGCGCCGCTAAAGCCGGATTCCACTTCGCGTCTCTCGTTTCCAGGCTCTTTGGATCAACATACTGCTTCTTTGTATCGGGATTTTATAGCGTTTACCTGTTCTAATATGTACGGGCTGGTATAGTACTAGCTCTAGTATAAACGATCTTTAAGCTAAATTATCCCTTCCTATCTAAGTATATAATAATAATTTCTTAGTACTACATCTACTTATATAACACCTATAAGAATTATAACCGATCAGTTATACAAACCTAAGAACACTGCCTCTGGTGCGTTTAGGGACCGGCTCCTTCTCCCTCACGCCCTCGTCCCAGCACAAACGTTTTCTCTCATAACCTTCATAACGCTGAACAACTTCAACTTCGACTCCAGCCTTACCACACGCAGTCAATAAGTATGCCTCCAACCCGGGGTTGTCGCGCCACTCCACCACCGTTTCTCTCATCAATGTTACCCACTCGAACCTTCGAAGCCGTGGCGTTGATGTTTTCGCATTGTCCATCCACAGAGAAAATACCTCTAGCAGTTGCTGACCTCGCCAATCATGTTCTTTGCTAAAGTCGTCGGTGAGAGCAACGTGCTCGACGGTTGTCGGTAACATTTCGTCGATGTGCTTTGGTGAAGGGGATGCATCGAGGCCAGCTAGGAATGCCAACGGCATTTCAAGAGTCTTTAATTTATTGAAGTCTGCCAGGCCCTGGAGGCTTCCTGTCAAGCGCACTAAGTGGCGGCGGGAGCCTGAATAGGCGCATGAACCTGAGATTTTTAGTTCGATGAGCGTTTTTTGGACGTGTTGGAGGGCAGCCATTATTTCGTCCAGGCTGATCCAGTGGCCGTGATCGGAACGAAGATATGGCCAACCGCGCCAGTCCCACCGAAAGGTTTGAAGACTTTTCGTCTCAGAGAGGATAGTACCCAGGTGTTTGGCATGGACGAAGGCGATGTTCAGTGTCGTAAGTGTCTCAAGCGCCGGCTTGTGCTCCGGCCACCTCCAATACGGTGTGTTGTCGATACAGGCCGAAACGCGTTGCACTTCCGGCAGGTAGAAGAAGGGCGTAAGTAAGTTTGCGCGCTTAGGCTTGCCATCTGGAATTGAATGAATCCGACGCAGATGTGCAACATCCCGAAGATGCTCGAAATGGGGAAGTTTGGGCCTGTTTTGACGGGGAAAGACTGACAGAGCAGCCCTGAACATCCGGCTTGACAGTTTGCTGCGATAAGCAAATCCGGGCTCGAGCTCCAGATACTGGAGATTTGGCAACATGGCTAGTAAACACGCAATGTATGCATCCATCTTAGCGGTGCTTCTGACTGAGCGTAACCCTCTGATCCAGGCGTTGGCGTATCGCCGTGGTAATTCCCTAGACTTGACAAAAGCTACCAAGTCCTCAACACCAGCATCATCAAATCCTGGATTAAATACTGGCTTGGTTGGTGTAGCAGGGAAGGAATAGTACCCTAGGTCGGTGCTTTTCAAGATAACAGATTGTACATGGTCGCCCAGGGTCGGTTTTTCGAGCAGGGCGCGGAGGAGAATACCGACGGGAGGGACCTTTTTACCCCATTCCCACTCGATCTTTGAGTATAGCCATGGCTGGGCGACGGCGCAGGAGGATTTATCAACGAGGCATAGTGCGTAGATGTCTTTTGGGTCAAGCCACTTCAGGACAGAGTCAATGATCTCTTGCGGTTGGTCCGGGAGCAAAGTCATGGTGCAGGCTGGCTGTGTACATGTTTAAGAAGAAAAGGGAGTAACCAGACATGGGCCATGGTTGTCTTTTATGCCATCGAGATTCACTGCATGCAGGATGAGTCAGATGACTAGGTGGAGAAGGGTAAGAACCAATGTGGCCGTGTGAGAGTGAAGGGCGTGGGAAAACATGCAGCCAACAGGCAGAAATCCATGTTACATTCATGATAGCGGTGAGTCACAATTGTCTCCCATTAAGATGTGGTAAAAAGAGGACCCTGTAGAATATGACTTATTACTTGCTAGATTTGAATGTAAAGAATGACCTTAACAATACCAATATAGAAAAGGGGGTTTTCATCTGGGCTGCGCTGCGATTTTCCCTCCCTGGTTAGACGGGATTTTATACTGCATCCAATGTGACAAGCAGAACGGGGATCCTTCCGGGGATAAGGAAAGGTGTCATCTTGTACAGAAGACGCACCTTTCCATCTGATTCTTTGTGGCTATTACCATAGAAGTCAAAAAAACTAGGTTCTGGTCTCTTACGATATTAGGTTTTGATACCGTCATGTATTGATAGCTGCGTTTTTTTTGTTGTTGTGGCTGATGGCTTTGACATCATTGCAGCCTATAATAAAAAAAAAGCGGAACGGGGTACAAGTTGGGAAACATATCGTGTTAGATCCAATAGGTAAAGTTAGCGACCGGCAGAGGCGGATCAATATACCATGTTAGGATCGAACATTTAGAACATCATGTATTCGTCACCACAGTGAGGCTATTGTAGTGCAGCCAGAAGGAGTATAATCAAGGAGTTTAAGCCGGCAAATTCGTCAAAATCCAGCGAATGCCTCTTCTGGATCGACGGTATAATTAACTGGAAATCGTAGGCTATCTGTACTAAGTGCGTCTGGCTACCTGATAAACATTAAGTTATCTTCCTACCATAATATGTCTGACTAGGTAGAGTCTAGGTAGTCTCTAGCAGCCTCTATGCCAAATGGCTCAAGCATCTTCTTTGTCCTTTACCGTCGTCTTCCTGAGCATGTTCTCAAAAACTCGAAACATATCTTTCTTCTCTTTCTCAATGGCACCCCATCTTTCCCCCACAAGCTTAATAATTATCTCGTCATTAGGCGTGATTTCCTCGGCGGTCATAAGCTCCCACGTCTCATCGGCAAACTCTTTCAAAGGAACCCCAATGTTCGCCTGGCCTGCCTCCACAAGATCAGGCTGCGATGAGTGAAGCTCGGTCTGCACAGCTGGCGGGATGATTTCAATCACCCTAATATGCTGCGTCTCTGGACTCGATGGGGCTGAAAGTTGGGACCTGAGAGACCAAGCAAGGGAGTGTATGGCCGATTTCGTGGCACAGTAGTTTGCGCAGCGCGAAATGGGAACAATACCAAGACCGGAAGAAACGAGGACGATAGACGCTGGTGTTTCAGGGTTCTTTCCCAGAGAAATGAGATGTGGGAGAAAGAGGGAGAGTGTGCTCAACGGAGAGAGATAGTTTGTCTGCATCTCCGAAGTGAGTGATGGTAACGAGATGGCACCTGGGTTGGTGAAGTCGACGGCGCGTTGGAAGCCAGCATTTAGAACGATGCTAGAGATAGAAGGGTAGGTTTTTGTCATTCTAAACACGTCAATTTCATCACCTTCAGAGTTTACTTAATGGCATGCTTACTTCTCGACCCACCCAGGCAACTTATCCAGGTCCGACACGTCAAATGATTCAGCAGCCACCTTCTCGGAACCGTACTTAGCCACCAACTCGTTGAGTCGGTCACTGCGCCGGCCCACGGCGATGACAAAAATGCCGGCTTGGATCATTCTCTCTGCGAGCGCCAAGCCAATACCAGATGTGGCACCAGTGATGAGGACAGTCTTGTATGGAAAAGGCATTTTGTCAAGGTGGCTTTGACTCTACTGGCTGTGGAGAGCGGCAAATATGTTTTAAACGATCAAGAATAGGTTTCTAATAGATACACACTTAATATGAAAAGGTAAATTTAAAAAGACCTAGAGTTGAGGATGAGGGGGATCTTATAAGTTCGTCAAGGAACCATGCCACCTCACATCAAAGGCGGGGGTTAATGCTACGCATGGAGAGATATTTATCCGGGCTTACTTATTGTTATACCACTCGTTGGATTGACCCTCGGATATGTATGTACCGTGTATATGATTTATTTAAGCCGGGGGCACCCTTTATCTCAGGCACCCAGACCCACTAGGCGCGCTTAACAGCGCGACGCCTTCCCTAAAGGGGTCATAGCTCCCACGCGCGCAAGCAAGGAGATTTACATACACATGAGCCAACGGGTATTGGAATCCGTACGTCAGTGCGAGGGCTCGAGGTCCCGTGGCAGGGGCTTTAGACTAACTCAATAGAAATGCAACAGCCGTATCGAGAATTGCAGCAGTAGTATATCAGGCGGCCTACCAACCTTGCCCAGGGTTCAGATGGGCTTATTAGAAAATAAACAACATCGTATCTAAACATAACGGTAACAAAACACCCTTTTCGCATCAATCCCCAAGTTTCAAGCTATGAAGTCTCTCAAATTTTGACAATGACGTTTCACCTAGTCGTGCCTTTGCTAAGGTACCTATACGAGGAGGCCGCGTCAGGAAGATCAAGGGTGATAACAACTTGTCAGTCGTGTCCAAGTTCCTACCCTATACCGAGCCCCCAAATTCCTTGAGTCGACAATTTTAAGTCTAGGGAGAAAGCTTTCAGAAAACACAAGACTGTAATCATATGTGAGGTATATACTGGGTTCCATGATACACAGACGCATTAACCTGGTAGGCACTCAAGGCGCGTCCCGTTTTTAAATAACCTTTTGAGTGACTACCTATGAAAGCTGTGAATCGAGGTTGACACGAAATGCTATGGCACTACAAATGGATAGCAAAAAACTGTCTTCTATACGGCTGAAAGGACGCAACGGCAATACCGGGCAAGTCAGACTGCTTGCTAGACATGGCGTGATGTCTCTCGTATGAGGGTGGTTACCTTCATAAGGACCCGTAAGTCCGGAATCCCCAAATGCAGCAGCGACTGGGACGTCATCCCGTACGTCGGACCACCCGATGCATAGACCGTGTATATCGGCATGAGATGTAATCACCGTGGTTTCATAGTAGATCAGATCAAGACCAGCTTTCGCAGGATATTGTAGCGATGCTACGTTGCAAAACTAAAAATAAAAATGTCCGAGGGACTGGAGGAGCGTCGCAGAGTGGTCCTGAGGTGTTCTAGACTGATTCCATGTGGGGATGATCGACGCACCCGCACTCGCTAAGCCTCGACAACAACCGCAGCCACAGTCCGGGGTTCCCTGGCTCGGACTCTCGTAACGTTGTGAACTGTGTGATTTGATGCAGTCAGCAGTGGTAGTCCACAGGCCATCTGCCGTATCAGTAGGGCTTAGGTTGAAGATAGACGACAGATGCAGATAGATGAGTGTCGTGACCTAAAATTAGAGAATCAGAACTCGAGATCACGAGAAAGACTGGTGAGCCTCGACATATAAAAGAGCTCTTTAGCTGTTGCGATAATTCTTCATTCCACCAGACTCAACCCACAAGCTCAACACCACACAACTACCTCGCCTACAACAAACACAACACTCACAACAACGCGCAACCACATCAACCGCACCACCTATATCATAAACAACCAAGCCTACGACTACAAGATCACTCTACCCAAGACCATCATCATCATGCATTTCGCCACCATTTTCACTGCCGTCGTCGCTACCCTCGCCTCGACCGCGACTGCCGCCCCCGCCGCCAAAAAGAAGTACAGCGCGACCGCAGACGTCTTCGCCATGAACGCGGACGGCTACAAGTCAATCATGGTCCCCTTTGGCGTCCTCACGCACATGGACTACAGAATGACCAGCCTGGAAGTCCGTGGTGTCTTTGTTGACCTCCCTGAGGGTCAGGATGTCGATCTGAACAAGGTCAAATGCCAGATGTACAAGGACAGTGTTGGCACTCAGCGTGGTAGTGATGTGTTCACCAAGAAGAAGCCTGCTCATGTTAGCACCAACCCCGTTGAGTTTGGCTGGGTTTTGTGCTACGTCGATGCTTAGAATGGATGGAGCTTATGTGCTCAAGTGTGAAGCTTTGTGGGTGGTGATTAGAGATGGATAGACAAGAGCAGATTTCAGTGTTTTTAGTCTTTAGAGTGTATAGTATATATAATAGATCGCCTGTTTGATATGTCCTCCTGAATAGTCCAACTCATCGGTGAGACGAAACTGCTCAAGCTCAACAAATAATAGTGTGCACAAGGCTTTGGAAGTACTACTTAAAGCTACACAAGAAAAGATGAATAGTAAAGACACGTTCATCAGTCGATGCAACCTTGACGATTTATCCTAGGGGCTTGGCGGCATTTCTAGAGCTGGGTATAGACACGAAAGGGACACCTGATATTTAAGAAATGCGGCCAATCCAGTGACTCCCAATGGATCACCAGTTCAATTTCAGTGTTATGCCCAGGTATACAAAAGAAAGACAGTTTAGAACTCTGTTTCAACTCTCAGAGCTTCGCGTCCTTAACCTTCTTACCATCCTTCTCCGCAACATCCCACCATGGCCACGAAGGAAATTCATCAGGGTTGATAGTTCCGCTAAACTCGGGCTTTCTCTTCTGCATGAAACTTTTGATACCTTCAACATTATCCTTAGTGCCAACCGAGTGAAGGAAAATCTTGGAATCCAAGATATGTGTCTCCTCAGGCGTGGACGGGCAGTAGAGCATCATGTCGCGCATCAATTTGGTACTAGCCAGGGAAGTGTTCTCCGCGATATCAGCCGCAAGCTTAACCGCATAGGAGACGGTCTCCTGAGGTGTAGGAAGCAGCTTGGAAAACAATCCGCTCACAAGCGGATCAGAGGCAAGATAGGTCGAGCCGGTGGTTGTCAAATGCATTGCGTTCGAAAGACCGATGAGCTTAGGAAGGAAGAAAGCGCTGCATGATTCGAGAGTCAAGCCTCGGCGTGAGAACGGCAGACCGACTTTGGCTTCTGACCAGGCAACACGGATAGTTGCGGGGAGAGTGATGGTGAGACCAACTCCAGCCGCAGGGCCATTGATCGCCACAATAGTTGGCTTGATGCACTTTGCAATGAGAAGCGCAACTCGGCCGCCCCTGGATGGTTAGTTATCTGAATCTTGCTCAGGATGAGAATGAACATACTGATCACGAAATTTGTTGAAAGCTTCTGGGCTCTTCTTATGAGCCAGCAATCCGCCGAAGCCGACCTCCAAGTCGGCTCCCGCACAGAAAGCCTTACCAGTTCCTGTAAGAACAATCGCGCGAACTCTTTCATCGCTGTTGATCAGGTTGTAGACAGTCTCAAGCTCGTTGAGGAGATTCTCCGTCACCGCATTGTACTTGGTGGGCCGGTTCAAGGCCACGACAAGGACCTTGGTTGCCGTGGGCGAGTCGGCAGGCACATAAGAGACCGAGATGTCTTTGAAGGAGAGGGAAGAGTATGAGTTAGGGGAAGTAGACGACGCCATCTTGATTGCTTTGGTTGTAGTGATGCTTTTAGGCCAAGTTAGAGGTCCAGAGAGAAGATATACTTGTATCATGGCCGAGATAACACATGATAGGCGGGGTAATATTCAAGGTTGCCGAGGCCTTTCAGGTATCGAGGTACAGAATAAAAAACGTGCCATGTTAAATGTCGAGACCTGTGTTGTGAATACCTCTAGGTTGGTACGTGATATGTGTTTAGAGTTGGCCAAGACAATCGGACCCACATCTGGCCGAGGTGATTTAAGTCCCGCCTTGGGTCTGGCAGCTACGGCGGAGCGGACTTGAATCCCAACAAGATCCTTGATGCGGAGTTTGATAATGCATGGTTTCGTATTGGGGCCCCATAGGGACACGG
>JAALXN010001393.1:0-34105 GCA_012978555.1 Fusarium drepaniforme | reverse complement strand
AATGTGCTGAGTCGATACGGGTACATACTTCAGCCTCAAGATTGTATCTGCTGTTTCGGTAGAGGAGGCCATGGTGCCGATGATGCCAAGGTTAAAACTTCTGAGACCTCTGCCACTGCCGAAGACAGGGAGGGCGGTCGAGACCAAATCTGCCAAGGCTTCGGTTCCTGAGGCCGACAAGGAGCCCGTGCAAAGCCTGCCTTAACACGTCAAGAGCGGTATTACCCTATACCTAGGTCAAAAGTGCGTGCATTGTGAAGATTATTTTCTCGTCCCTCTACGCCCAAGGGCGGTCGGTGGGACTACCCTGTAGGACGACAAATACATCGTCATGTGAAAATTCTTTATGACACATAGCCCTAACAAGGCTCGCTTGTTACATGCAGTGCAGCCTGAGCGCATTCATACAACATGGGACAGTTCATCTTGGCTAGAATCGGTTATTTTACGAGGTGGTCCAAGCCAGCCCACGCACGTATCTTGAGCTATATACAGGCACAGTAAATAATATGTTCAGAATCGAAACCCCCGTCAACAGCGTTCTTTGACCCGCAAAACGCCTAGTTAATCCTTCCAATACCATAGTTACCGTTCACGTGGCCCTTGACCTCTCCATACCGAATAGGGGTAACCAAGTTAGACTTGTACTTGCCAAGCTCAGTCAAAACAACAGTATCCTTGCGGCTAGGAACAGCACCCGAAGAAGTATACGCATTCATCTCACAGTTCCTCCCAAGCGACGAAGAACAAGTGGTACGCGAGTCGCTATCAGGAACGTTAAAGATCTTGCCCGCCTTGCTAGCATCCGTGATGGGCGTCTTGGAGTTCTCGAAGCGGTTACCTTCCAATAGCACGCGGCCGCTGGAGGAAATGTCAAAGTTGTGGCCAGTGTTGTAGTTGAAGTAGTTGTTGACAGCTTGAACGGTCTGGATACCCTCGGAGGAACCGATCTTGGGGGCGCGGCCGGAAAGATCGTGGAGGTAGTTCTTGTCGAGGGTTATCTTGTCACCCTTGCCGCCGATGATTATGGCCCAGTAGTGGTCGTTGTTGCAGGAGTGGGAGTAATCGGTGCGGCCGTCGAATTCGGTGTTGGAGATGGTCACGCGGGAAGCCTCGTAGCTGGGTGTGTTAGCAGGGAGCGAACATTGGTGGGAAGAAATGCTTACTGAGAAACAAACATCTGTCGACCGGTGCGGCTGAGCTACTTGGGGTCAGTATTTTGTATCCCGACTATCGTATGGACATTACCTTGCAGTGGTCAATCCAGACACCGTCATTGCCAGACAGACTGATAGCATCACCGCCCCAGACATACTGAGGGTTGAGGTTCTGCAAAAGTCAGCGACAGCCCCTTGCTTTTCCGATACAACTATACAACTTACATCAATGTGGATGTTCTGGATAATAATGTTCTTCGCACCAGTGTTGAAGCGAAGACCCTTGCCATACAAAACACCTTTGTTGCCAACACCGACAAGACTCTTGTTGCTGCCAACAGGCATACCAATATAGCTAGCCTTGTCATACTTGACCTGGATAGACTTCTCGTTGCTGTCACAGCCACCAGTCTTGATAGTATCCTGGCCTCCGTTGGCAGCAGTACAACTACTCGTCAAACGACAGCCGTTCTCGGTGACGGTTCCCTCAGAACCAAGGAAGTTAAAGGTCTTGTCGATCATGATGACCCTCGGGGTATCGTCGGCCAGCCATGACTTGAGTCTACTGTAATTAGTAGGTGACAATATCCATAGTTCCGGGCCACATACTCAGCAATGTCCTTGGGCTTCTTAGGGGTAGCATTTCCACCACCGGTCACGCCCTTGGCGAAACCATAGGGGGTTCCGACCACTTGACAGAGAGAGGTGGAAACACCTCCCAGAAGAACGAGGAACGAAGTAATATGCATATTGAAAATTGTCAATGCGGTTAGTACAAGCTAAAAGAAGAAAGCCGAAACATTTGAAAAGACGGCTTCTTCGGTTTTATAGCCCACACACCCTCTCGTACGGCCAAGACTTGTTAGACGTGTCATGTTCTCAAAAAGAAACTCCATGGCGGATTATAAATTCCGCTTGGTAGGGCGTGACGGCCAGGATGTCGGTCACCGATTCTCGCAACTTGGGGTGACTGGGATGTCGATAACGATAAACGCGCTTAGCCATTTGATAAGGATAACGGCTGTCCGCGGAGTATCGGGGGGCGTATTCTTCCAGTGCCTCGGGATAATTCTCAAGGACAACCAAATTAGCAGCAGCAAATTGTCAACGCTGGGCATAGTATAGTAAAGTAATAAATTAATTTGCACCATCAGATTGAACCTATTCTCTCAAGAGGATTCAAGGTATTCATATTATTATAAAGTTAACGTCCTTCGACTGAGCAGTCCAAAAGACATCCATGATAGCATATTAAGCTCGTATTTCGCACCGAACTTCTCGCTTTGCTAACCCACTCCAAATTCAAGGGTCCAGCCTTGAAACACGCCCTACCGGCTGCTAACCAAAAAAAGAAGAAAAAAGAGTCTAGAAAGCCGCCGCACTTCCGAACCAAGACTCCTGAAACGGGTCGGTTGCAGGTAGAGAAGCATTAACAACTTCCACCAATCACGTCTCTCGTCTTGAATAATTACTTAAAAATCATCCAACCCTCGTCGTGCTTGGCAAATCCTTTTTTGTTAATATTCACCTGTTTATTATTCATTCTTTTTTTAGTTTCATCTTGCATATTCACAATTGTTTCCTTGTCCGTCATTCGCTCTTTTTTTTTTTACTCGTCAACAACACTTACATTCGTTTAAACCAACACTCAACATGAAGTCTATCTCGACTCTCCTGGTTGCCCTAGCTGGTCTGGCGCAGCTAGGCGCCTCTCAAAGCGTCGTCGGAAAAGCTGAAGGATTCGCCAAGGGTGTCACGGGAGGTGGAAACGCGACTCCCGATCATCCGCAGACCATCCAGGAGCTTACCAAGCTGCTCACCGACAAGCAGCCTCGCGTGATTGTGCTCTCCAAGGAGTTTGACTACACTACCTCTGAGGGTACCGAGTCTGGTAATGTCTGCGCAAGCTGGGGCACTGGTGATAAGTTTCAGAAGATAATTCAGGATGATTGTGGTGGGAAGCCTGCTTCTCGTGAGACTTGGTATAAGGCTGCTAGGAGTCCCATTGATGTTGCCTCTGATAAGACTATTCTTGGTGTTGGTGACAAGGCTGGCATCAAGGGCAAGGGTTTGAGAATGCGTGGTGGTGTCAAGAACATTATCATCCAGAATATCCACGTTACTGACCTTAACCCCAAGTACGTCTGGGGTGGTGATGCCATCTCATTTGATGGCGCTGACCAAGTCTGGGTTGATCACGTCACGGTAACCCATCCACACTCCTTCACTCCAAATACTTTCTAACAGTAATAGACTGCACGCCCCGGTCGCCAACACTACGTCTTCGGCTTCAACCCCAGCAAGCGAATCACACTCTCCAACAACTTCATCAACGGCGAGTCCCCCTACTCGACCGGAGGTGACGGCTACCACTACTGGACCTTTGAGATGGTTGGCAAGGACGACCAGATCACCATGCAAAACAACTACATCAAGCGCACCGCCGGCCGCAGCCCTGCCCTAAGCGGCAAGACTCTTCTTCACGCCGTCAACAACGTCTGGGAGGACAACAACGGCCACGCCATTGAGGGAGGCGAAACCACCGCCCGAGGCATCTTTGAAGGAAACGTTTTTATCAACGTGAAGAAGATGGTTTCTGACTACAAGGGTCGTCTATTCACTGCCCCTAGCTCCAACACGGAGTGCCAGCTTGCCCTCGGACGAGCTTGCGAGACTAACCTCCTCTAGAACTCGCAGGGTGGCTTTGACTACAAGGATACTTCCTTCTTCTCCGAGTACTCTAGCCTTAACATTGCACCCGCTGTTGCCGCAAGCAAGGCCAAGTCCTCTGTGCCTCAGAATGCTGGTGCTGGAAAGATCAACACTGCTGGAAGCTCCGCCGCTGCCGTCGATGACTCCACCAAGTCCACCGCTTCGACCTCCAAGTCTACGGCTCAGCAGCCCAAGGCTACCGCAACCCAGGCATCCAAGCCCGCCACTGCTGGTACTGTTGCTCTGTATGGTCAGTGTGGTGGACAGGGATACACTGGTGCTACTACTTGCGCCGCCGGCAAGTGTGTCAAGTCCAACGACTGGTACTCCCAGTGCCTGTAAGAGGGAGCATACCTAGCTCCACACTGAGGCTGAAGTGCATCGCTTTCTTCCATTCTGTATTTAATATTCTAAAAAAAAAATTAATCTCAATATTCTAGACGCAGCCTCTTCTTAGAAATGACCACAGCTCCAGAAGAACACAGCTAATGTCCCATCTCGGGCCGGGGTTCAACTATAACAAATAACACATTTCCAATACATCACAGCATCATATCTCAATGCTAGCACACTGGCCTTTATCATGAGTAACTATGACCTTGTTTTACCGTATTAGATTTCAATGCCGTCATGTATTGATAACTGTTTCTTTGGCCGTAGTGGAGGGTAGTTGATGACATGCTACCGCAGCGTTATTTTTATCAGGTATTAAAAAACAGAGCATCATAGCATCATATCTCAATGCCAACACAGTGGCATTGTCAAGCCTTTTTGAAATGCAGCCGTCCGACGAGCCGATTGAACAAACTAGGAGTGCGCACCTTGGAAACTCCCGATCAAATGGCACACCTGTAGCATCGACTCAGTGATTCCGCCCAGGAAGGCGAAGACTTCCCTATAATTGTCCTTGACTAGTTGATTGTGGGACCAGAAACTTGGCGGCAAGTGTTGCAAAGTAGTGCCATCCTCTTGTGGATGGCTTCAATGTGTGTGTTGCTTGTGTTGTTCATCCAGGTCCTTTCTCCTTCGCGACGTGGCCTCCTCATTAGGTCTAGCGGGCTATTGGTGTTCCCTTGGATCACGTCTCAGCCACATACAACTGGGTTCAGCCACAAAAACAGGTGCGATTTACAATAAAGCGGGGGCTTAGCATTCCCCCCTTGGTTAAAGTGCACCAATCTTATGCCAAGAATTTCTCAGTTTTTTTCTTTTTGGGTGACACAACTCCCCTCCTCCACTTGATCGTGAACTACTCGGGATGACTCCTTTGGAACCATCAACGCAATTTCCCAACTGCACCTATCTACCATGACTGCTCTTGTATGTTCCTCCATTTTTCATTCATTGCGTGCAGCTTTCCCATAGGCATTGACTGACTGGTATTTCTTCAGCGAAGAGCAATCTGTCGTGATGCCGCCGCGCTTGCGATGCGGCAAACCCGAACCTCGATTACCCGCTCGCGATTGTTGGCAGTACCTGTGCCTCGGTTCCGCAACTATGCCTCAGTCAGTCCGCAATGGCAACAGGCCTCCCATACGCGGCTCGAGACCGCCCCCGATCCCTCCGCCCTCCAGTCCTCCCTGGACTCCGTCGCCCGAACCTACCCACAGACACTTACCGAGAAGATTGTACAACTTCACGCAGATGGCGTCGGTCAAGGAAGAAGAGTCAGATCTGGAGATTACTTGATCTTGCGGTTGGTCTAGTCATGGTTTGTAGGTCGGGAAATTGAGCTGACGTCGCTCCACGGTCAAAGGCCTCATAAGAGTATGACTCACGACAACTCGTTTCCTGTAATCACCAAGTAAGCGCTCGACTCATCGTAATGGCACTTTAACTAAGCTGTGTAGGTTTATGGAAATGGGCGCTACATCAGTCAACAACAATCGTCAAGTCGTCATGACGTATGCTACCTTGTCCTGACCCAGCCCACATGCCCTGTCTGACTATCCTAGGCTTGATCATGATGTCCAGAACAACTCTGAGTCAAATTTACGCAAATACCGCCTAATTGAGGAGTTCGCCAACAAGCACGGCATTGATTTTTGTATGCGCAGCTCCAGGACCTCCCCTCCCGACTCTCTTTGAATCATTGAGTTAACTTGGACAGACCCCGCCAAACACGGAATTGGACACCAAATCATGATTGAAGAAGGCTACGCCTGGCCAGGAACCGTCACTGTTGCGAGCGACAGTCACTCAAACATCTACGGCGGCATTGGGTGTTTTGGCACAGCCATTGTCCGCTCAGACGCCGCAAGTGTCCTCGCAACCTCGACAATCTTCTGGAAGGTCCCGCCAATTGCGAAAATCACTTTCACGGGTACTCTGCCTCCAGGGGTTACAGGCAAAGACACCATCATTGCCCTATGCGCCTTGCTCGGGTCCGATGTGCTGAATATGTGTGTCGAGTTCACCGGGTCTGAACAGACTCTTGCAAGCATCCCCATATCCGAACGCTTGACAATTTCCAACATGACAACTGAGCTAGGAAGTCTATCAGGTCGCGACTGTCTCTTCCAATTGACTGCAAGCGACTAATTCGTATGGGTAGGACTCTTCCCTGTCGACGAGACGCTCATCTCGTGGTACCGCGCCAGAGCCGCAGCCGCAGCCATGTCTGGCAATTCTACCAAGGATCGCATAAACCACAAGCGGATTGATGAGCTTCTGGAGAACACCTTAGTGGCTGATCCTGGTGCTAAATACGCAAAAGAATATTTTCTCGATCTGTAAGCAACGGGCCACGTCTTGTTCCTAAATGTTACTCTTACTAGACTAACAAATCGCAGATCCACCCTTTCACCCTTTGTTGCCGGTCCCAACTCGGTCAAAGTTGCCAACCCTGTTGAGAAGCTCATTGCTGAGGATATTGCTATAGACAAGGCGTATCTTTTAAGTTGCACCAATGGCAGGAGTACGGATTTCGCTGCTGCTGCTCGTGTCTTCCGTGAGGCCGGCGACAATGGCAAGCCTGCCAAGATCCATCCTCGTGTCAAGTTATATCTCGCACCTGCATCACTGGCCGAACAGCGGATGTCGGAAGAGGCCGGGGACTGGCAGGTTCTCGTTCAGTCTGGAGCTGAGCTGCTTCCGGCTGGATGTGCCACCTGCATAGGCTTGGGCCAAGTATGTAGCAAATGTTACGTTCCAGAGCTCCTTTCCAGCGCTAATATTTCACACAGGGCTTACTCGAAGAAGGCGAGGTGGCCGTCTCAGCAACTAACAGGAATTACGCCGGCCGTATGGGTAACTTCATCATTTCCCCAGCTTTCTTTACACACCATGTTAACTTGTTGTTCAAGGTAGCCCCGGGGCCCTGTGTTACCTAGCCAGCCCCGAGGTAGTCGCGGCCAGTGCCATCCAGGGTCGGATTGCCAGTCCTGGTTGGTACTTGAAGCCCGAGGGTGTCGATAAGGTTGTTGTTGGTGAGGGCACCGGTGACTTTGCTGCCGATAAAGCTCGTTCCATTCAAGATGCTTTTGGACAAATCATCGGCGAGATGGAGGGTGTGATTACCGCCGCCGAAACCGAAGGGCCTACTAAGGAGTCGGCCAGTCCACCAGTTACTGAAGGCGAGACCTTGACGGGTGTCCTCCCGGGCTTCCCGGAGAAGGTCGAGGGTGAGATCGTTTTCTGTGAGTGGCTGTTATATCCGGTTGAGGGGTCGTTCGCTAACCTCTGTAGGCGACAACGACAACATAAACACCGATGGAATCTATCCTGGCCGCTACACTTACCAGGATGGCATGACAACAGAGCAGATGGCTTTGGTGTGCATGGAGAACTATGATACCGAGTTCCGCAACATCATTAGACCAAATGATGTGCTGGTAGCCGGGTATTCCTTCGGCTGTGGCTCTTCCCGGGAACAGGCCGCTACTTCTATCCTGGCTAATCAGATTCCTCTCGTTGTTGCTGGCAGCTTCAGCAATATCTTCGGCCGCAATAGTGAGTACTCTTTGATTCTCCTTCTTCTTTTGCCCGTGATGCTAAAGGAAAAAAAAAACAAGGCATTAACAATGCTCTTCTCGGTATTGAAATTCCGAAACTGGTCGAGCGACTTCGTGAAGTGTACGGGGACGATCCGGCGAAGCCCCTGACTCGACGTACAGGCTGGAAACTTGTTTGGGACGTCCGCCGGTCCCAAGTCACCATTACGGAGCAGGATGGCACCTCCTGGGTAGAAAAGGTTGGCGAGATGCCTCCTAATGTTCAGGAGATCATCGCCAAGGGAGGTATCGTGAAGTGGGTGCAGTCTACGTTGCAGGCTTAGAACGCAACACTGGGTTCGTGAATAGGTAGTTGTGTATAGACTTGCGGGGCTTCGCCGGCCAGCCACTGAAAGGTAGGCCAAATAGTATACTATCGTATGACGAGGCCCACATCTAGGCCCTCGTATTGTAGCAAGATTTAGGGCCCAAGCGGACCAGCTCCTGGCTAACTTGGCCCAAGTTTAGCCCAACCCGATACAAGGTCAGTGGCACCTCAGCCCTAGACGGGGAACTGCGATGGTGTGTCATGGTCCATATCCTTGCACACTTTGACACGCTGATTGGCGTCTTCCCCTACTATTTAGAGTCGGATCCCCGTTCCACAGTAATAGACTCTCCCTCAACTAAACCATCCTCGGTTGCACTCTCATCATCGACAGGAGTCTCCTCTCTCTTCTTACTACTAATCCCAAGTTAGATACTTGCACCGCATTGATATGAATCCCTCACCTTTTCTTGTACAGCACAATAGCCGTGATGAACCCTGACCAAAGCAAGAAGAAGAAGACCAGTGTGACAGGCCAGCCCTTGCGCCATCTAGGCGCTCCGTTAGGTCCAGCTGTGGGAAACAACAGGAGAGGAACCCAGATATAGAAAGAATAGCCGAATGTCATCATCGATCCCTTGGTACTATTAGCTAATTCCAATGGATAAGAGTGGGCGAGTTTGTGCCTACCATGATGAGGGCTCGTTCCTCAGAGTCATCCTTGACAATGGTGTTGACGGTTGAGTAGAGGATTGGGCTTGCACAACCCGATACACCAAACAGATACCACGCAAAGAACCTGCCAAGTCAATTAGCTCTACCCTCATTAAAGTTGACAACAACTCACTTTAACCCTTTGGGAATGTTCCACACAATCATGCAGATTGTCGCAAACATGCAAGATCCCTCGACGACGGTGTATATAATCCAAGACGGATAAATAGACGCCAGAGTCGTTCCAAGCCAAGAAGCTACAATAGTAATGGCATTGGTGACAGTTGGAAGCTTGTTTATCTGCTCAACTGAATACCCTTCATCCTTGAGCCAGAGATTCATGTATGAAGAAGGATATGAGGAAATAATCATGCAACTAGAATCGTCAGTCGACATTATTTCAGTTGAGAAGTTGAAACTCACATGTAGCAGAATACAAATACCCAAATATGCCATCTCTTGATAGTACGTTTAAACACGTCCTTTCCAATCTTCCCAGGACGTCGGATACGGGCTCTTTCCAGACGTTGCTTGGCCAATGAGATATCATTCTCAGTCAAGAAGAAGGGTCTCGGGGAGTCAGGAACCCCAGGAAAGATGATGAAACCGAGAAACGCCACAGGGATAGTAAAGATGCCGTCGATGATAAAGAGCCATTTCCATCCTGGCATACCACCAACACCGGATAGGTTCTTATAAGCAGCGGCTTGTAGGTAGCCGCTTACCATTGAGCCGAGGGGGTTGCAGATGAACCATGTTCCGGCGCGCTTGAAGAGTTCAGGACCGCTGTACCAGGAGCCTATTCATTTTCAGTACTCAGTAGAAGATGGGTTTGTGATGGTTTACCTAGGATGAAATGTGTTCCTGCAAATACAGGAGCCTCAAGCATGCCGACTAGGAAACGTGCCGCATAAAGTTGATGCACATTCGTGACTCGGCTTTGAGCAAAAGTAACGATTCCCCAGAGAACCTCCAGAGTTGGAAGAAGCCATCTTGCTCTGCCAAAGAGTCAGTATCAGAAATGATTGCCAAGAAAGAATATTCTTACAAAGCAGGCCGAGACATCAACAACATGCCCGGGACTTGAAAAACGACATAAGCCGTATAGTAGCAGACGTTAAAGTAGTTGAGTTCGTTTCCATAGAGGCCAAAATCCTCCTTGAGTCCGCTAACGTATGCATTGCTAATGTTTGTTTGGTCTGCTCGTGTCAGATTAGACACTTAATAAGTGAGAGAAAACTGACCTAGAAATTTGACAAAGACTTGGCAATTGTTAGTTCCTGTGAACTTGATAGATTAGCTGGATGACTTACAACATAGACATGCAAAGACTAAAATTGAAACATCGAGCTTGAAGAGTAGTCTGGGGACGGTCAGTCGTGTCCATAGGGTTAGTTGGATGTACATACTTTCGCTCATCCGAGGGATATTCGGAAGGATACCAGTTAAAGATTTCCTTCAAGAGTCCAAGCAGTGATAGCCTCTTCTTGATGTCGGTGGTTGTCATGATGGGCAGAGGCTGCCAACTTCTCCAAGATTGTCTGATAGACCTCAAATCCTTCACTTGACTGAGCTCAGCTTGTTCGGACAGCCACTTGAGGACGAGATAAAGTGGCAGATCCAAGAATAATAAGCAGTTCTTACATGACTCTCGCCAACTAAAGCCCCAGAACTAATGAAACGCACTAGGATATCTATCATAGCTCCGAAGTCGCAAATACTAAAAATGGCCAAGACTCCGATTACGTTCCAAGCTCCTCATAAGACGTAATGCCGTCAAACTGACACGATAGGGTTATTAAACGGCTTTAATCAGTGATCTACAGGCAAGTTACCCCAAACTACATTGTATATCCCACTCGGCCCTGCAGTAGTTGTCGGTTCCCGCATGATGTGCTAGTCACATACATTACGTGCTTAGATCTACTACAACCCATCAACAATCGGTATCATTTAACGCGAACATGATACTAAAACACTTGATTTCATTGGTCAAGGACGGATCAAAATGCCGTTCTTCGTCGGGCCAGGACCGATGGCTCCGGGGATCGGGATGGTGCTTCCGCACAACGCGGGAGTGGGTATATATTGCGTGCTCAACCAGGGTTTCTTTTATTATCTGCTTCATCGCCGTTGATGTTGTTATCTGATCCCTGCTTTAACCCCGCAAGTTTCAACGAAACCCTGAGTCAAGATGCCTGGAAGATTGATCGACCGATATGAGCAAGTCCCAGTGACACAGGAGAACCGTAAGTCTACCTCAGCCAACGTCCAACGCATCACTAATGAGCAACTAGTGGACTGGGCAGAGTTGGCCACTCTTGATCTGAGCCTTTTCGACCAGCCTGGCGGCAAGGAAGAGCTCGTCAAGCAACTCGACCACGCCGTCCGCAATATTGGTGAGTCCACCAACTGACTTTCAGTACAACACCTAATCATAGTCTAGGTTTCTTCTACGTCAAAAACTTCAATATCAGCCAGGAAGAAGTCGACCGCCAATTTGCTCTAGGCCGAGAATTCTATGCTCTGCCTCTTGAGGAGAAGCTCAAGTATCACAACGAAAGTGATTTGGTCAAGGGAGAGTATAACGGATACAGACCTGCTGGCAATCGAATGTGAGGAAAACTTTGTTTTCTTATCTTGCTTCAACTAATCCGCGATTATGCAGTATTGGAAATGGCATCAAGGACAACATTCAGGTATACAACATTCCCAAGTTTGATGGCTTCCATGAGCGCCACCAGCCACCTGTTCTAGGTGCCAACATCAAGGAGATTGAAGCCTTCAGCCGTGTAAGTCAAACCACACATACACATATTCTTACCTCTAACCCTTTTAGAAATGCCACGATGAAGTCGTAGTCAAACTCCTCCGCCTCTTCGCAATCCTCCTCGAACTCCCCGACGAAGACCAACTAGTCCGAGCCCACCAATACGACGTAAAAGGCGAAGACCACCTCCGCTACATGCACTACGCCGCCCGCGGTCAAGAAGAGAATCAAAAGCTCGGCGCCTTGTATGTCCCTGGACACACAGACCTTGGCACGTTGACGTTGCTGTTCCGTCAGCCTGTTGCCGCCCTGCAAATCCTCAACTCGGAGGGGGAGTGGAAATGGGTTAAGCCGCAGGATGGGACTATTACTATTAATACTTGTGATGCTTTGACGGCTTTGACTGGTGGGCTTATTAAGTCGAGTGTTCATCGTGTTCATGCTCCTCCAGCTGATCAGGCACATATTGACCGATTGGGTGTGTTGTACTTTGCCAGGTGAGACATTCCACGTCCTCTCAATTTCAGCAGACTTTACTGATAAATCATAGACCCAACAACAATGTCGTTCTGGACCCCATCGACAATAGCCCCCTTCTCAACCGCCTTGGCCTAACATCCAACGTGTTTACCGAACTGGGCCAGCATCTGACTACAGAGCAATGGGTCAAGGTTCGTCAGACGCAACAACAGCGTCCAACAAGCGGTGCCAAGATCACCAACGGAAAGTACGAGCACAGCAAGAAGGATTTGGAAATTCTCCCTGGGCTGCATGCCAAGATCCATAACTAGAGCTCCATACATTGAATGATCTCATCACATCAAATCAAATCAAATCGTTGCCACTGAAAGTTCTTTGAAGTCCACGTATACCGTCTTAGTAGCTTGGAGGCTTGCCAGTCTCATTTGGTGAACTAGTCTCTGTTAGATCGGCTGTCTATCACAGATATAGAGGCTATACTAACGCCATGTGATGGGTAAATCTTGTCCCGTCCCACCACTAATACTCAACCCTTGGGGCCGCAATATATGCCGGTCGAGCAACCCACTGCGGGAATGGACACGAAGGTGGATTAGGCTCATGGCTCGTGTAGTAGACACGAACAAATAGATTCTTGCTCTATAGCTGGAGAACTAGGGTATGATGCTTGAGCAGAAGGCGTATGATCCTGCCACTTGACGTGAGAAAACTCCATATTGCTGTACTAATACGGAGGTAACTCGGTTTATGCAAAGCCAGTGCAATACACTTGATGGTTATATGAGAATCATGATCAAATTTCTGATTAAACTCATCAATCGTCGTGACGTGAACGCTCGAGCTGCCTGAGAAAAGGGTTTATCTTACCAAATCTGCACAGTAGCAAATGCACGCTCAAGAGCCGCTTGAACGGAAATATCTTGGAGAGCACGGGATTGGCGTTCCCTTGGAGTTGTTGTCTCATTTCAGTGTTGTAGGTGACTCTGGCTGGCCATCAAACACTTCATCGCCGAGATAGTAAGTTCTTATAGCAAGCATGGTTGCGTATATTTAAGCGTTTTCCTCTCTGTTGAAACGGGACATGGATTCTTACTTATGTACTTGCGGTGCTGTCTATGCAGGTGAGATTTGCACTTCTGCCTGTTCACCTCGCCTGCAGACCGCAGGTGGCAGAAAGGATAAAAAAGCCACTGTGTTAGCATTGGGATATGATGCTATGATATGTTGGAAATGTGTTCTTCATCATAGTTGAAGCCGGGATAACCGGCAGAGAAGATCGCCTGTTCGCCTCGCCCTGTTGAGTGGCTCAGCGGTCTCGTCTCACACTCACCAATTAGGGCGAACAACACATCTCCATGTGCGGTTGCACTCTATTCCGCCTTCTCCTGGGCAGCCACTTACCGAAATCTCTCACAGCCTGCATGGAACCCAACAATACCCGGCTCATGGCGGCCAGTTGATTTCTACTCACACCACCACCAACATGATGTTTCTTCTGATGTCGCGGCTCCGTCTTCGGGTGTGGCTGTAGATAGGGACTGGTACTTACTGAGCCAAGCTCACACTGAGAAAGCGAATTCCAGTGTCTTTTTCTCTGGTTTCTGATGAGATCATCATTTCTTGATGTGACCGGGATTCCCACACAAGGCGTACTGCGATGCCAGCAAGCACCAACAGCAAAGATGAGATGTTTGTGAAGTCATTTCTTGCATCGTGTTCACTTACCTGCCTCCCATGGGTTGACCCCTTGTTGTTTGCCTTCCTCTAGAGATACAGAAAGGGATGTGACAAGTGGAACCTTCTGTGGTTACCATCATAGACTTGGGCCGAGGCGCTCATCCACAATCTACAGTCTCTACATGTACATGTGATCTGCTGGATGGTAGGGGCGTGATTGCCGTAAAACGGGTTCGGTTTTCTATGGGATCTAGTAAAGAGAGGATCGGTTTCTGAATATAAGACGACGGTAGGACAGAAGTGTCGTGATGTGGAACCCATTCGACATTATGTGATATACATCCAAGTCGTTGACATTATTTAGTGCCAGCTATCTAACCGAGCAACAATTCGCCTCTGGATCAGGGTTTAAAATCGCTTCATCTGCCATAGGTGCCTGATCGAAGAATCGACTCGCGTCATTAACCTCAGTATGCTCTTCGAAGAGCCGAATATATCATCCCATTCGATCACAAGCCCCATAAATAAGACCCCAAACGCCATGAATCAATTACCTACTCTAATTATATCCAGTCAGGATAACTCCTTGATCGATCTCGCGCCAACAAAGCATACAAAGTCCCTCGTCCTAGATTTACTTGCCCAAGAATTGATCCGCCTCTACACGGATAGCTAGAGTATTACTCATAAATGAACAAAGTCTAACAATAAGAAGGACCTCACTACCTTCTTGATGCGACTCGGGCCCGGGCAAGTCCTTGAGCATATTAGCGGTTGGGGTCTTGGCCTCGATGAGCCTATCGCGGAGGTCCTCGGCGTACTTGGCGCTCTCGTGAATCTTTTGAATTCGCTCGTTGATCTTGATGATGCGGTCGTCGATTTCTTTCACCTTGTCCATTACGTTCTGGGCGACGGCCTGCGTGCGTGTTTGCGTCTTCTCCTCGGTCACCTTCTCAGCAGGTGGCGCGGGCTTATCAGCCTCAACGTTCTCCTGTGGCTGGGGGGTGACCTCGCCATCGTCGGTCTCCTTGTGAGCAGTGGTCTGGTGATTTTCCATATTGGAGGTTATTCAGAATGGGGTGTGTTGCAAGACGAAGTATATCAAGTTCAGGGATAAGAAGATGCTATCAAAGTGCGGCGGTGTGAGATGGAGAAAATGGAAAGGAGTAAATGATCTAGTTATCTAGAATTTAAATAGTTGCAAAAGTAAAAAGAGATTTGGATCTTAAAATCCAACCCTTTGTTGTGGTATCAATGACATCTCTGAAAGAACTTACTTGTTCGATGCTTGCTGTAATCATTATCAGAACTCAACCGTTCTGCGTGAGAACAATGGTACCACGGTATCTGAACAGCTAATACAGAAGGTCAATTCACTCACATGATCCTCCCTTGAGGATATCAACCCATTCAGTTAACCAGTGTGGGATGTGTGCTGAGACGAAAGCATGAACTGCCCAGGATGTTTATTAGTGAGATATTACGAAGTAGGCATCCTCTTTCAAACCAACAGGATTATCACATTTAACAGAGTACCATAAATATAACGCCAAGCGCCAATATAAATTCAGATACACCTATCTCATCAAATCCCCCATCAAAACTCCTCATCGCATCCCTCACCAACTCCAAACTTACTCGCCCAACCACTTATGAACCTCCGAAACAAGAGGATCAACAACCTTCCAATACCCAAAAAGTTCCAAATACATGCTATTATCCTCTTCTTGAACCGGTGGTCCGTTAACTCTGATCCGGTTGACCATCTCAATGATGGGCTTCTTAGCCTCGACAAGCCTGTCACGGAGGTCCTTGGGTTTCGCTGATAGCCACTTGGGCTTGTGAACTTGGGAGTCGACCTTTGCGATCAACTCGTCGAGGCGTGTGACGGTTTCCGTGCAGGCTTGGAAGACGTAGTCTTTGTCCAATGCGTTTGGCACGGTCCCTTCAGGAGGCGGCTGATTCGCGTAGCCGACGATCTCATCAACGACCGGCTGATCTGCATGGCCGACGACCTCGTCATTGTGGGTTTCTGTAGTGATCTTGTCCGCGTTTTGTGTCATTTTGAAAGTTGTAGGGAGTTGTGTAGTGTGAGAAATGGGGTGAGTCGGGCTTGATATCGAGAGTTGGTACCAAGTCGCAAAACTGACCAAGGCAAACAGTCGAGAATATACAACATCATATGATCTATTTATAGTTTCGATCTAAAAGAGATAAATAGGAAGATTTAACTTGAATTCTATAATCCCGCTCATGTTCAATGTCTATTGTAGGTAGTCCTGCTCTTGTCCGTACTAACAACAGAGTTAAGGTCTTGGAACAATTTCGTCCAGGAAAGTAAAGTCATCGTCTGCAACTCCCGTTTAAAACCCCCACAGTTTTTCTCAGTTTGCTGAAATTCAGTGTTCACCCGAGAAGAGAACATGAACAAATGCTCAAGCTGCATGTTCTTACTCCAAGGCGTGTCTTTGTCTTGATCACGGGTTCGTACAGTGAGCGAACAAAAATGCTGCCCCTTCCCCTGAATTGCCCATCACAGAACAAAGGAACAGTACAAGAATGAGTCCAGCTTCCCTGTTGCGTTGACCTCCCCCGTTTGTTTATGCGAATGAATCTACCAAGTGATGCACTCCTTCAGTACCCCGTTTACATGCGACCCCCTCATTCTCAAGAAACTGCCTATGATTCTGCTCATTAAACATATCCTGCCCTTGCTGAGATCCGGACACAAACCCCTACGAAGAAGACTCTTCCATAGAAATTTATGGGACCTGCACCTGTGACCCCATGACCTGATGAACAGAAACACCCCCGTATCCCTGCTCCGGCTGACTTTGGAAACTATTCTGGAGAATAGGCGATCCCTGAAAGTTCACATTCGTATTCCGAGGAACACATTGGTTGTTCCGTTGATACCCTTGATTACTTTGTTGATACTGCATGTACTGTCCGTCCGACTGCTGGTTCTGCATCATGCGAGGATCCGTCTGGATTTGTCCCTGTCCAGACATGCCAAAGCCCATATTTCCCATTGGTGCCATCTGTTGTTGTTGCGGCTGCTGGTACTGCCGCAAAAAACGGGTGTTCTCAGTGGTATTTGCCTGATGAGATAGGTAAAGAGACTGCATAGAGACTTAACGCTCCTGAGATCCATTTTCTGCCCTGATCCTTGCAAACGTCCAAAAAGCGCCTGAGTGGACAGATGAAAGGCTTGAACGCCTTGATTCCCCGTGGGAGGCTGCGGAGCGGGTTGGTCCTTGGCCTGCAGGCCTTCCCAAAGCTTGCTCACTCTTCTCCAGCAACTGTTCGTCGATGGTAGCTATGGAGGCTTCTGCTTCTGTTACCCCCTTGTCGTCACGCTTTGCAAAGGCCCCTACGATTGCTTGTGCTCCTAGTCTTTTGCCCTCGCTGGATGACAGCTGCCGGTCTCGTCCCGCATCCAGACGCGGCTCACGACATGGCGCGAGCGCCATACCGAGAAAATGTGTTCTTGTATGGGCGTAGGCATACTTCCACTAGTCCGGTGTCACGCCTTCCTCAAGCGATACTTGAAAGATGGCGAGGACATGGTGTTTTACTGACGGCCAGACCTCTTTCCAGACATTCGCTGCCAGTCCGTCTTCTCCTGGCGCCTTGCATGACCTAGTCGCGAACAGTTCACGTTTCACTTCCTCCAATGTCAGGTCGGGCATCGTTACTGGAGCTCTCTGTTGCCTTGGACCTTCATCTTTAATCCTGTCTGGCGATAGTGAGGTATGAGATACGAGTGCATTGTGTAGGTGGGTTACTGGGCTACATTTTCACCTGTTTCCAACGCGTAGCCGCCGTAGCCGCCGCAGCCATCGTCACCATCGTCACCATCGTCCCCCCCGAAAGAGATGAAATCGCTTGGCTCTAGGTCTTGATTAATCAAGAACCGTAGCCAGGTTTGGAGTTCGCGAATGCGTTGATCTATCCGACCAAGATTTCCTTGCATGTCGGCGAGATTTCTGACAATCGCTTGTTCGTCCGCTGTGAATTGAGCCAATGATTGGGGGATGGCTTCGATGCCCCGTTGCATAGCCGCGGCTTGATTTAATTCTTGGTAGAAATGCATCTGCGTATCTATCTCCTCCGTCTGACGCTTCTTCTGTGATCTATGGCGCACACCACGTCGCTCCCTCGCTGCGCTTGCGGAGCTGGACAGCCCCCGGATCAGCGTAAAGTCCATGTTGATGAAAATGCTGTATAGCGCTTCTGCGGTTTGGATTCCTGCCCTGCGAGTTGATAGTTGTCCAACGAGGCCCTCAAATTGACCCCGGAGCTGGCTTCTCTGCAACACAAGCGCGTACAGCTCCTGGAACAACTGACTGTCAACTGCTTGGTCTCTTGGCATCTCGCCGCTCTGATCATGATCGTGGCTTCGGCGGACCGTGCGTGATGACTTGGAACCGGACTTGGAACTCCGCTTGCCCTTTTTGTCAGGCATTGTTGAAATGGTTGGGTCGCTGGAGTCTAGATAATATGTGTACGAGACAAAGATATTAATCTCCACTCGTAGGTAGCTTTATGTCTGACTCGTTAAAGGTATGAGAATTGAAAAATAATTTACTGGAGAAAGGAAGCTTTCGAGGAACTTATTCTTCGATGCTGGGCAGGCCACAGCGTGATCTGCGACGTCGTATTTACAGTCCATGGACTGACACTTCACCCCGCAGCTGCTGCCTAGGCCAACTCATCAAGACGGGGACGTCAGACGCATGCAGGGATAGAAAGGGCGCTCCATCTGTCATGATCATACGGCATACAGGGGGGAAGTTCACGTTGTGAGGCTTCTGGACATGAATTGTAATAAACAGCAAGGGACAGCCGGAGGGACAGCCGGAGAGGCAGACCCCGATCTACTTTATAGAGCGTGTGGTACGTTGCCCGTGGCTGCAACTATTAGAAAGAAAGGTCTTATTAAAAAATATTATCTTATTTTATATCTCCTTAGTTAAGATGCCTTAGGAGCTATTAACTAAGATATCTTTAGCGCTAGGCATTTATTAAAGTCTTAGTAAGATTAATTATAAATTAAGCTTATTATAACCTTATTTAATATACCTTTTTTATTATAAGTAAGTTAATAAAAATAATTATAAAGTATAATAATTAAAATTAATATTATTTAAGCCTTTAATTATTAAATTAAAAAGGTACTTTACTTTATATACCTCCTTTTTAATAAGGTATGTATAGCTAACTAACTATGCAGATAATCACGTGATATCATTTATCGGCCCCGCATCCACCCTTCCACCGTCTCCCCACATCCATTCCTTTCATACCTACGCACTCTCATTAGTCTGTCTACTCGACGAGCTTGCAATTCACCCTGATACTCGTATTAACGGCACCACTATTCACGACACTACTATTCACGATTAAACATGAGGAATGAAATAATCGAGAGCCAGATCAAGCGGGCGCGCGAGGCTTTCATCCAAGATATCTGGGATACTAAGGAGCAGGTCATTTGCGACCTGGCCTCATCTTATTACGGCGGCATGCCGTGCCATATCTTCACTATAACACACGGCTCATTCAATATCTGCGTCTGCGTCCAATTTGATGATCCCCTGAGGACTTCTCCCTGTCGCTGGGTTATCCGTATCCCTTTTCCCGGACGCGTTCCATGGATTGATGAGAAAATCGACTCCGAGGTAGCTACTATGAAGTCAGTAACTTGGCAGGGCCCTCATTTGGATTCCAACAAGTTTGTTTACTGACTTGGCCTTTTAGGTATGTAGCTGAGAAAACGACGATTCCTATCCCCAAGGTCCACGCATGGTCGTATGAAGCAGAAAGTCCAATCGGACATGCCTTTATCATGATGGACTATATCCAGGGGGTACCTCTCAGCGCGTTGAATTTCAAAATGACGGAAAAATGGGGACATACTCGTGACGGTGGCCGAATGCCAGCCCTGACTCGCGTTCATGGCCAGCTAGCCGATCTCTTTATCCAGCTACGCAGTCTAGAGTTTTCAGAGATCGGAGCCCTTGGAATGCCTACTCCAGAGTCACCAGGTATTACTATTCGTCATCGTCCGCTGCCAGTCGAGGTAGCCCTACAGGAGATTGAGCATCTAAACCCTACTGTCTTCTTCCCAGAGAAGACGACCTTCAAAACAGGCCACGAATACATCAAGGCCTTGATCAAGCTAGGGCGTAACCGACTGTTCAAGACCAAGAACCTTGGCGTGGACTCTCGGGAGGCAGCCTCAGAAGTTGTCTACGCCTACCATGAATTCTATGCGGATCAGGGCCCACGATGGGTTCGCAAGTTATGCTCGATAGATATCGACAAGGGTCCCTTCGTGCTTATGCATGGCGACATGGCTTTGCACGGTAGTAACCTACTTTGGGATGAGAAGCTAAATCTTGTTGCGGTTATTGACTGGGAATGGTGCCATACCGTCCCGGTCTCATGTTTCATTCCGCCGGCATGGCTCACTGGGTTCTTTCCAAACCCTATCCGACAGATGTGCCTCTTCAGGATCTCCCACCGCGCTGAAATAATAGGTCTCTGTGAGTCTATTGCAGATAGATCAAAAGCGTGCTTCCCGCAGTCGTCGCTAGCACACGAGTGGAACCACCTGCCTCTCGAGCCTTTCCTCATGGTAGTGCTTCCTATGCTCTATCCCGAAACTATCGATGATGTCTTCTGGGACTTTATGATGCATAAAATATTCGTCCCGCCACAGTCTCAGGTGGTTGAAAAGAGGATGGAGAAATTTCTGGAGAGCATAGAGGTACAAGGCTTTATTGACCGTAAAATGGCTCAACAGGAAGAGTATGATAAAGCCTATCAAGCTTATATCGAGGAACACGGAGAATCGCTGGATTGCCATTGTCAGAACTGCCAACGGGAGGAGCAGAATTTCAACGTCCTTCGAGAGCTTCCGCGGCTCTCGCCTCCTTCTAGCTCAGGATAAGGCGGTTCTGTTGTTCCTTCTAGGAATCTTTTCGAGCATCTTTACGAGGACAGATACAGAAATATGTTGTTTGTTATAGTTGAAGCACGGCTCTCGGTGGGGAAGTCCTCGAGACTCGAGTTGACCTCTTGTTGGACCTGAGATGCTTTGCTATAGGCCTTGGAGACTGTTAGTCTCATGCAATCACCTGGGTTTGTAGAGTGTTCTCACATCTACCATGAGGTTGATGACGCCGACGATGGGCGTTGCAATCTCAGAGTTGGGAACCAACTTTGTTGCTTGCTGCGCGATAACGTGGTGATCATCCATCAGGCTTCTCACTTTTCTCCTAACCTTGCCGACGTTCTGTGAGCCTGTCTCAAAGTCGTAAACTTGGCCGGCCTTTTCTAGTTTGGCCTCGGCATCCTGCCACTTAGTCAAGTGTCGTGTACCCCATTCTTCACCATACTTTGACTGAGTTGGAGTCTCATTGTTCAAGAGTTCCATGGCACTGGGAAATATCTCATCCCGGGATTTCATGTCGGCCACAGGAGCTGGTGCTGGTCTAGGCTGAGTGGGAGGTGAGGCATCAGTGACCATCAGGCTCTGTGACGGAGTCGGGATGAGCGCGGCAAACTGGCCTTGGCTGGCATCGTAACGGACCCTTCGGAAATCGAATGCTCCATGGTACTCTGGTAGTTGCTTCTTGATAAAGTTGATTGTTGGAGTGTGGAGTCTGAGGGTTGGATGTGGTAAGGTGTCTTTTTGGGATATTTGGTAGGATATGGCTGCTACTACCTTGGAGGAGTTAGTTTGCGGAATGGTTTTGAGGACCTTGGGATACTTCTTCCTCACCTTGAAGAGAGGAAGAATCCTGAGGGATGTTCAGCTTCGGAGGCCAGACTGGGGTCATGTGGATATCACTACTTCTATATCCAACAGCCTCAACGGCGATAACCGCCTGAATGCAAGACGAGCCACAAACGGCCCCCACCTTTTGGTACTGCTCCTAATGATAGGGATTGCGAACTGTGCATGGCTTCTTGTTGTGATGGGCAGGCTGTTCATGATGGCGAGTATATCGATTCAACTTTGACGGAGAACTATGCCAGAAGCCTTATTCCAAAGACTTCTCTGCGGGCACCGTCTTTGTTGCTGTCTCCTAAACCATTGGATAATCTGGAGATGTGGAAGGTCTCACTGAGGAGGAACTCGTGGTCATGATGTATCGAATGTTTGGCTTTGTGCTGCCAAGTCGAAAATGGGGTGAGGAACCGACCGCGATGACGGAGGTGCATTAGGCTGACGGGAGTCCACAGCTCAACTCGACCTCAGGTTTCTCCGATACGAAAATGCCGACGCGAGGAGCGTGCCGATCAACACGTTCGAGAGGCTTGAGCTGTCAGCGGGTCACAGAGACATGGTCAAGTCTCTTGTTATACAGCACTTTCGATCGAGGCAGACAGCATTTACCAAGGATGAGCAGACTGACCTGATTAAGGGAAAGTGTAACATGTTTCTGTACTGTTTCGGTAAAGTCTTGCTTATTAACGCTTTCCCAGGCGAGGGACTTATCATGTTGTTGCATGGGAGCACCAGTTGCATCTCAGGGGGATCCGTTTCGGCCTTTGAATCAAAGCCACATGCTACCAAACCAGGGTATAAACATGTCCCCTCAAGCATGTTATCATTGACAGCGTCAACCTTTACGAGATAGATGATTACCTAGATGACCTAGCGAGCGTGATATTGAGTCTAGTTAGCCTGGTAGATGATGGTAGCCGTGGCGGAAGACCTCCCGCTCAAGCTGCTTCTGACCACTCCGCGACCAACTCTCGAAGTAAGGAGGATATTCGACCTAGATTCACGGTCTTTGTCTTTACTTGACATGGAGAGTTTACCTTGGATAGGGAGTAACTTGAGTGTAGGAGGGGTTTCAGGAGCGCGTGGTCGTCTCGGGCAGGTAGAGAATATGATGAATATTGATTGATACCAAGGTAACATTGACAATACAAGCATGTCGCTAAAATGAAATCCAACTCAAACTACACTATCAAGTTGCCTGAACTTGTCCGAATATCTCGCCTGTTTCAACAGCCAAGGAAGTCCAACAGCCCCCTGAAATTCCAAACCACTAGCTCTACCATTCACCAGGAACGGTGCACTCAAAATACAAAAACCAAACTCCTTTGAAACTTTTTTTCGTTGCTGCATCATCTTCACTTCCATACTCGCCACCCTCACAGACCATATCAGGCCTTCATGTGGACGGTCCAAACCCACCACCAAGCTCAACAAGTTTCCCCAAAACCCAACAAGACGAATACAAAAGCGCAAAAGTAGAAGAAGAAGCGGCAATGAGCGTAGTTATTCTCCTCTTCTCAAGACCAGGCGGTCGATGCGCATGTCGAAAGTCCAAAGGCAAGTCAAACACAGACTGGTCGTCAGTGCCGCCCTCCATCTCTTCAACCGTGTTGCTCTCAGAATCGCTCTCAGAATCGCTTTCGGATGAAGAGTCTGCGTCGAACTTTAGCTCAACCTCACAGTCTGTGTGGTAGGGTTGAGATTCGAGCTTGTCAAGGCCCCGAGTTGCCTGGAAGTAGTTTCTTTTTTGGCTGAGAAGAAACATGGTCGAGAGTTGCTAGAAGAGAGTCGAACAGTAGAGTCAACTGCAAGAAAAGCGGCGAAACAGATGATTGTAGCAATCACGAGTAAAGAATTGAAACTGAACAGAGAAATGATGAGTGCTGACGGCTTTGAGAAAAAGAAATGCCTCGAGATGTCAGTTAAAACAGCGTAACAGAACAAAGAAGTCTAATCTCGTGACTTTGCTTTCAACACTTTACCCTTCGATTCAACAATGATTCTTACTCCCCTGCGTCTGAGCTTTGACGGGTGGCTGAATGGGGTTGCCGTGATTGAGTTGACAGTGTGCCAAGGAGTAGGCATTAAACTGCACCACTGGAACTCATGGTTATCCATTGTTTAACTACTTAAAATAACCTTGTTCGTTTGCTAAAGATACTCGATAACTAGGGTAGTCAAGTCCAGCGCACGTACGAAGTGGCTTGCCTCGAGTCCGAGGGACAGTGGCGTTATCCAGATCTATTCCCGTCCATCAAACCACACCTTCTTTGACACGGACCCATCCACCAAACTTAAGCCCTACAAGGTCGAGCACCAAAAAAAGAGAGAATCTCCACAAAGAAAGAAAGAAAAAAACGGCGTCCGTTGAGCCGTGTGTGGTACCCGCAGAGGGGCGGCCGAGTCAAGACGGCGGCTCGGACGGAGTCATGATGGATCCCGGTTGGGCTTCCATGATTCTGGAAGGATTAGTTATTTTTTCTCCACATTGGATGACGTGATGGGAATGAAAGCTTTGACTTGGCATGACGGGCTGTTATCTTCAGAATGTCTCTCCCGATGGGCATCCTTCACAATACCTGTTCAATCAAAGGATATCCATCACTTGAATGCTATTGCTACGAAAAAGAAGAGTAGAGAATATCCCATCCTCGGCTTTTGTCGCCTACACTCACATGCAAAAGCAATACCACAAAAACGTACCGAGGAGCCGGAGAATCTCGTATCCTGCTGAGCGCAGCATCCAATATTCCAACAATGACTCTGCATGTGAGGAATGCAAGGACCATCCCAGATTCATTCAGGGGAAATTTTCAAGCGCCAATCTACATCTCGCAGTTGTGCCCGGGGTTTCATCACAGCAACAGTCAAGGGTACCCAGTGTAAAACACAACAAGGGCAGCATTCCAGTCGTTGTTGCGAAACGCTGCATTTCAGAACATCACAACTAGATACAGTTCTAGATTTTCACATGATCGCTCAGATCCATTCCAGACTTTCTTGTGGAGTAATCAGTCTCGTGCTCATTCGGCTGTGCTGAATCAATTGCCAATAATATCCATTTCGCCGCCAAAAAAAAGAAACAATTCGCCCCGAAAATAAATAAAAACCGTTTCACTGGACGAAAAGAAAAAGGATCATTAAAAATTTTTAAAGAAAAGAAAACGGAAAGAATGAAAGGAGAAAAAGAAAGGACGAGCGTCTCGGCCACCACCACACGAAACAAAAAAAAAGGACCCTTGTGGAAAAAAAATTTGTGTCTGTGCCACCAAGTGTAATCTTATTTTGTCGTAAGCAACCTCACACATTCCAGTTATCGAGATGGGCAACAGATGTACGGTGTAGATACGGTGAGACTGCTAGACTCATCCTTATGCGAACTGGATCAAAAAAGCTCAGACATGGAAAATCAAGGAAAACAAACATGAAACTGATTAGATTCAGACTCGACAAAACGTCATAGGATCCATTCCAGCCACAATTGGGTTCCGGCTGTTGAGACCCAACCTGCCAAAGCATCAAGGGTCCAAGCTGGGATGACCCTGAGATTTTAAGATTACCTCTCCCGTCGCCGGTCTTCCCATTGGAAGACACCCCTGCCAAGATGACCCATTGGGCACAGTTTAGGTACCCTTGATGCACCCCGCGGTCAAGAAATTTGTTTGACAGATTTCTGTTGTTGTGGTCTGGGCTGTATGTTGTGTAGACCTGCGTATATATGGAGAGACAGCCCTGCCCACTCCCCCCTTGCGGCTGGGCTCTTTCTGCATCTTCTTTAGAAGGCATACGATCACCTATCCACCGCGGGCGAAGTCATCTAGTAGTCTTTCTCAACTAGTAGTCTAGACAATGGCTCCACTACTGACCTTCGCCCAGTTGGAGCAGGCTGCTCTATACGTTGTGCGTCTCATCGCCGATATTCCCGGTCTTGAGAACACGCGTCTGGCCATCATCGGTGACTTGGCCGTCACAAAGTATCTGCCAAACCATGGCCGACCTGCTGTACGTTTCATGTTTTCACTCAGATACTCTCAACACTCAACTAATATTCTCTCAGAGCATCGATCTAGTCATTAGCAAGTCTTCCTCCCCCGGTCGCGTCCGCAAGGAAATTGTCGGCCACCCCATCACGCCCCTCATCGAAAAGTCTGGCGCCGTCTTCTACCGCCACACTTCTGGTTGGGAGATTGAAGTCAAGCTCATTCCCGACTGGCTTTGCCCATACCTTCCGGCTTCCGCCCGGCGCGTGCGCGACGTCACCGGCGAGGCGACCCTTCCCTACACGTCTCTCCAAGACCTCATCGTCTTCAAGATGGATGCCTGTGGTCTTCACGAGAACGACGCCAGCAAGCGTCGCGACGCATGTGATGCCGCCGCACTCCTTGAGCTGGCCTCGGAGCACGGCGCCCTCAACCTCGACGAGGACCAAACCGAGCGTGCCGAAGAAGCCCTAGCCGACATGGTCGAGTTCTCTGATCCCGAGCACGACAAGAACTGGTGGCAGCGATGTCTGGGCATGGTTTCCGACAAGCCCCGAACACCCCAGGAGATCCTCTCCGATCTCGCCGACCGACCACAGACGGCTTCTTCCTCTCGCTCATCCATCCACTCGTCCATCTCTCGAGCTTCCTCCTACGCGAGCACGCACTCCTCGACCTCTTCCATCTCTTCCGTCGGAATGGAAGAGAAGCCTGGCATGGCAGAGAAGAACGGTCGTCCCCGCAAGATGAGCGTCACCAAGAAGACACCCCGACACAAGCGCCACACTTCAATCAGCGGTCTCGAGGTACACATGCACCGTCTCGATCTCGAGCGACCTGCCTCACCCGGCATCGCCCTCACGAACCGCATCTAATGCACCAACACCAACACCACCACCACCACCACCACCACTTTTTTCTTTAGCGTTTTTTCTTTTCTTTTCTTGTTCTGTGATAATAGGGAAGCGCATGGCGGGAAGCTACTTGTACTACATTAAGGGATACCCAATTGTGTCGTTTAGCGTATTGTTAATGTGTTGAGACCTATGGCAACGAGGTTTTTTGGCAAAAAGTTTCTTTTTTTGGTTAGGAAAAAAGTTTGGAGTTGGAATGGATATAGACGATGACAGGTTTATGGTTTGGAGGATGTATTATGGATCTTTGTTAGAATACCTTCTCTCATGTTTTTATTTTCTTTTGTTTAACTGTATTCTTCTTGTTTAGATATTAGAGTTAGCCATTGTATCATCAAGATATCCCATCGCGATAAACTCGTCCAGCATGTGCATGTTTGTTCTTGTTCCACATTATTTCTCTTCAGCAAGTCACTGAGTATCTGTCATAGCCCAGGATAGAGAGAGCATAGTCCGCAGCAGTGGAGCTTCCTGGGAGGGTCGTAGTTATGCCCTAAACAACCGAAGTAACTCTCCATCAAACCCTGACTCGAAACTCAAATCTGACGACACGCCATCTCCGAGCTTCCAAAAGACAAGGCTTCTTTTTCTGACTTCTTAGGTCACTTGGCCATAGTCCGAGAGCGTACTAGACTGTGAAGGTTGAGCCTAGTGTTCAAAACTCATGCGTTGATTACCCTTTAGACACGACGAAAGTAAATGATGCTTAGATTCGTGCCCAGAGCTGTCTCGAATTACGCCTATATGCCCATGTGCTCGCCAATACCTCACACTCTATTCCGCAGGCTTTGCCAATTCTTCACAGCTACCCAGGTATTGTGTTACGGCATCGGAGAGCTCTTCCCATGCCGTCTTCAGTTCTCCCGCCTTCGAGTTTTCCAAGTTGACTAGACAGGGCAGGATAAACCTTTACCGAGATACAGTCACATTCCTTCAGATATCTTCATCATCAAGGAGGCCCCTAAGCTCTACCAGGTACTTCTTCTCCTCAGCAACTTTCTCTTCTACAATGGAATCGATATCCTCCCGCCAAAAGCTCGATACCTCTTTCAAGTCGGCTACTAGTCTTTCGTTGGAGGAGAATTTTGGGAGGATATGGTCCTCAAACACAAAGATCCAAGCATTTACGGATCTGAGACAGGCCCAGAACCACACTCCTTTCGAATCCCAAACCTTCTTCATCGTGTCTGTGATATGAATGTCGTGCTTAAACTGCATCTTTTTGGCCTCCTCGTCCATGATTGACATAAATGCCCGTCGCGCTTGGTCAAAGACCTCAAACTCTTTATCAATGATGCCGTCTATACTGCAGTTTGTCAGCCAATACGGAACTGACACCATTTCCACTGGGAGAGCGCAGATCCATTCAAGATCGATCAAGCAAGTAACATTCCAATCATCGTCGACAAAGATGTTGCTTTGATGGAGGTCGGTCATCTGTAGGAGGAACGGACCGTCCCGTTGATCTGGTAAGATAAAATGGTGCATCACTGCTCGAAGCAATGCCCTGATGGTCATTCGCTCTCGACCGTCGTCCTCATCCCGTACGGCATGTGGGTTGTGAAGGAGGTGACAATCATGTAGTGTGAGCATGTCAGTGGCGAACCTGTCCGTACTCTGATACAGTTGGAATGGCTCAATTGTCCGTGGTGTCCCGCTATTTTCGAAAATCATCATGGTAGAAGTGAGTGGTCGATTCGATAGCGAGACTGAGCCGTCGTGTGTGTTGAACTTGAAGGAACCGATCCGCGAATGAGGAAGACGTGCGAGAGAGAGCATGATGCGTGCCATGCCCCGGAACAAGCGAGTTCGTCGATCAACGTCATTCAACTGTTGTTCCCACGTGAGCGAGAGCATTTTGCCCGTCTCAGGGCCAATATACTCCAGGAGCATATAAGAAGTTCCCAGCGACCGAGTAGTTGGGTTATGGCTGTAACTCGAGAGCAGAGGGTAGCGAAAGGCACGATAAATACACTGCCAGATGGTGTGATATATCCTCAGGTAAGTCGGCCTTTGCTGGATATGAGTAAACTTGAACAAAGCAAAAGTCAGGATCGCCACCAGGTTACAGAGTAACTTTGAAAAGACTTACATGACTGCCATCCCGGAAGCCAAAGGCAAATAGGTTTGGGATTCGAATATCCGGGCAGTGTTCCTGTATCCAGATGTATGTCGCCACTTCACTGCCGACTTTTTCGTCAACCGTGCCGGGGTATCGGTTCTCAGCAAGTTTATGAGACATTGGGCAGCGGAAAATAAACCGCCTTGTCAAGCCACCCGAGGTTGCTTCGACGGGAACACAAATATTGAAACCACCCTGTATCCAAGACTCTTGGGGCAAGACCTGGCAAGCATCATTTCCACTTAGGCCAAGATGGTGTTTGACCAGGGACTCGATCGACTCCTTCTGAGCCAAGAGTTGGTGTCTGAATCTTTCGGCGTCCTGTCGATGCTGGATTACAAGAAGAATATTCTTCTCCATCTCCTCAGCCGATTTGAATGATGGTAGCTGAGTGGACATCTTTTCGGTGACGAAGAATTAACAAGGTGCAAAAGTATCCAAGGGGAGAAAGGGGGGAAACACAGCATGGTTGTAACGTCAAATCTGTTCGGAAAATCATAATTCCAGAGTATAAGATTTCTAAATTAAGCTTTCCAAGAGCTCTTTGATATCTCTTTATTCTTAGCCGCAACGTGCCCTACCTTAAAACTATAGAGGATATATATGGAAAAGCATATGGTCAGGGCTCAGATGTTATGGATAAGAGGTTATGTGCAATGCTGGTAGCACGATTGCCTGTGCGTATAACAGTGGCGGAGGATCTAGATGTAAGTGATGCTGCGAGGTTACAGTTGGAAATAGGGATATCGTCCTCTCCATACTACTGGTTGACCAGTCAATAACCGCCGAAGAGGTTGGCCCAACACCTCATATCTACCTCCACCCAGGCACGTATGGATACCCGCTCCGTCATGTTTGTACGTGCGTACTTGACCCGATAGCTGACTGGTGGCGGCAGAACTTCGGGTAGTCCCTTCTATACTAACTACCTTAAATTGCCTTCGACGCTTTAACAGAAGCTCTTTTCTCTCAACGTTTTGCCTCACTATGCTATCTATGGCAGTTACTTAAGTAATTATTAATATACTTCTTATAACTATTATTTCTAGTAATAGAGCACTAATATATCCTATATGCTATAACATGCTTAGACCTAATAATTCCCCTATAGTTATTTTAAGGCTTAATATCTCGCTTTTATTAAGTTAATAGGGGTATCTTAAAATACCCCGTGGAAGTCTAAAAGGAAAGTTATGCCTATAAAAAACTAATAGATAATATCGCTAATAGTTTCGCAGTTAAATAGTAGATTTTTAATATACTAGGAGACTACCCTAGAATTATAAAGTTAATCCCTTAATCTCTTATTAAAATCTTATTTATTATATTAATGCTTTATTAGATATTATAGATAATAAGATAAACTATAAGGGCTATTCCTTATTAAGGCTAATTATAATAACCTCTAGTAGTATCTTAAAGATAATAGTAATATTATACCCTTATTTATTTATAAGAAATAATATTAATAAGTTACTAAGTTAATTATATATATATATTAGCGAGGTATAATATACTTAGATTTATACCTAGAGAATTTCTTAATCTATATTATTATATTAATAATATTAATATCTCTAGATTTTTAGCTTTATAATTTTAGTAGCTTAATATATAAAAAGCTTAGCTTAAATAATAAATACCTCTTAGATCTTAGTTTTTTTAATTTAAATTTAGACTAAGTATCTTAACTTATAACTAATATATTTAGTATTAGATTTATCTTTTATATTATTTTTATTAAATATTAGCTATATTAAAGTTTTAGATTTTTTAAAATAATAAAGGGAATAAAAACTTATAATTAATAGGTTAAGGACCTTTTTAGGTAATATAAATTCCCTAATATTAAAGGACTCTTTAGAGGGGAGATTATCTTAGGATATTAGATAAAGAAGTATATTAGTATAAATAATATCTTATAGGTATTAGATTTAGAAATAGCAGGTATAAATAAATATAGATCTTAAATTAGAGACTATAGTGTGATAAGTAAAGATTAATAGCCTCTTTCTTATCTATCTAACTAATAGGGAATAATATAAGCTTATTGCCTAAGTATAAGATATATTACTCTATTTATATTAATTATTACTAATTTCTATTATAGGTTTAGTTCTAGCTATATCTTATGCCTTAATTATTTAGTAAGAGTATTTTATAGGTAATAAAAGATTTAGCTCCTAAGCTTTTAAATTTAATTTTATTAATACTAAAATAATAGATTATAGATTAAGGAGAACGCTTAAATATATAGCGCTAGCTTATGGATTCTTATAGTTAACCTTGCCGTATTTTCTCTTAACTTTCTTTAAACCTAGAGGGGTTACCTTAACTATATGGCCTGGCTTAGTCTAATTATTATAAGGTATAAAAGTAAAATCTTAAGTCTTATTGTTATTATACTTATAAATTATTTTAGAGACTGTTTTCTTATATATTTTAGGAAAGTAACTTTAGATACTATTAGGTATTAAGAGAGTAATTAAGATTAATTTACTTGTAAAATTTTAGGGGCAAGCGTAAAGGTAAATAAACCAAGGGATAGGGTAGATGTAAAGAAGAGGTGTTTGGTATAGGGGAATAATGTCTAGATTTATAGGCCCTGACGAGTGAAGCAATTTTAGGCAGCACTCGCTGGTGTGGGGTTTGGGTAAATGTTGTGATAATTGGGCCTACCCTAAGTGTCGAAAACGGAGGTTTTTATTAATATATAATAAAATTATTATACTACTCACGGAATAAGATCTCTTATTTATATAGAACTATATATATATATTATATCTACCTACCTATATTAGTTCTTTATCTATATAAAATACTAGGTATTATAATAGGGCGAGCTATTAAGTTAGCGTTATTACGTAGAAGCTAGTATGTCTAATATCTAGCGAGCTAAGTTGGGTGCGTTGGGTGCTATAGGTGGGCCTATGTCTAATAGGTTATTAGTACTTTCTCTATGGTTAACCCTCTCTAACTTGTAGCCTGGGGTAAGGCTGACCCTAGAGGTCTCTATACAAGCTATGTCGTCTGACCCTGCTTGGCATTGACTCTAGATAAAGCGCGTGCTTTCTTTAACTTTTTTAATAATTTTGCCGTTCCCTCTACAATACGCAGTTTAGCATCTATTATCGCATAGGAGTAGCTATAGAGCCCGACAAGTATAAAACATATTGTAGTAATAAAACGGTTATAGGTATTACATGCCTGACCTGTGGTAGTCGGGACTAAGCGCCTTTTAAGGTAAACATCTTATGTCGACAGGTATGTTATTTCCCTGCCTCTATATTCCTTACTAGTATCTAACACATATCGCAGGTGCTTAGAGTTTATATTAAGAAGCGTAGGAAAGTAGTTATGCATATTAGGTAGAATTTATTAGGCTATAAATAAAGTGTTTTACGGTATAGGCATGCAGTAACGTGCGTCCCTTTGCTTATATAAACTCGGAAACCACGTAGCATACTAAGGACATATCAGGTCCGCTATATCTACTAAGACTCCTACCCCTTTCTAATTCTCTACCCGTAACAGCACTAAGCAAAACCCAGTGAGCTAAAAGAAATCTAGCTGCGCTTATACAACCTCCGTATCTAAGGTATAATCGCTATCGGATATATATTTATATATAATAGCGTGATAAGATTTACTCGGTGAAATTTCACGCATATCGCTATTTAGTCTTACCCCCCGAGGGCATAAGATCGAAGGGAGTACGCAGAGTTCCTTGCTACTTATTATTATCCAGCTATAATATTTCCTTAGATATAGCACAGTACTATATTTTATTGCGCTAGGTATCTCTCGGAATAGCCCTCGGTTTTAACCCTTATTAGAAAAGGCATAGAGATTAAGAGCCGTATCTTGTAATATTTTCGGCTTTGGATTTAACTAGATGGGGTTAGAAAAACATTTAGTTATATATCTTATCGTTTCGAGGAGTAAGGCATTTTAGCATTCCCGCTAGACAGCCCAGTATCGCATACCCTCTAGCGGGTAATTATCTTAGAACTTTATTATTAGTGAATTGCCTTTGCTGGGAGGGTATTATATGAAACATACTACTTTGAGCGCGTATATCTAGCTACTACTAGCATCTACTTTCCAGACGACACTGTCCTGCCCGTAGCCTAATAGGGTAGTAAAGGTAAACGCCCCCTATTGCTTAAAACGTCCCAATCGAGGCCGGCGGAGGTTTACCCAGGCACAAGCGGTTATGGTATTATCTATTAATTCCTCATTAAGGAATAGTTACTCCTTCGCGATATAATATCTTCTTTTAAAATCTAAAAAAATAGGGTCGGGTTTAGGGGGTTACTATAGTATGCGTTTAGGTAAAGATATAATACTAATATAAAGGTCAAATATACCTACATGGCTTTAATAATAGACTGGCTTCACATGGCATATAACTTCGGTAAAATATAACTCTACCCTTGACCACACTAATAAACCACCCTACTATGCACGCATGTATAGACTAATAGGAGATATTTATCTCATGGGGTAAACAAACCCTAAGTTTATAGTCGAGTAGAAAACTATAGTAGTTATAGACTATACTATTATAGTAGACTTATAGTAGTAATATAGCTGTATTTCCGTATATAAACCATAAGAACGTGGTAGACTATACCTATGCGACTTGATCTATGTAGTTAATAAATCTCTCGCTACTAAGGCTTACTAGACGGCCTAATCTAGTATTATTGCTTAACTATCTCTAGGGCTACCCTTTCTAAAGTCCTCTTTTTAGGCTTAATTTATCGTTAAATTATTTAGTACTACGAGAGCTTCGTCGCCGTTATTACTAATGGCTTACTAGGCAGCATGTTACTAGGGTAGTTAGCATAGAAGTTAGGTAAGGTCGTTTAATAGGGTGTGGCTGCGGTACCCGCGGCATATGCGTAACTTTATTAAAGTGTAGACTAAGATAAAATAAGAGAGCGAGCTGCTTTTAATATAATTATAGGTTAATAGTTCTTATAGTGCATATCGCTATAACTATACTTAAGTATAGATAGTTATATATATATAGCGCTTAGCTACTTTTTATATAGCCTTTATATTAGCGCTATTAATTCCTTAGTTTATTTTTACCTTAGCTAATTAATTAAGTAAGATTTAAAAGTAATAAAAATATTAAATATTATTACTTAGATAATACTTATTTCCCTTTTATTTAATATATTATTTATAAAGACTTATTACTTTATAATTATTAACTCTTTAATTTATTTATTATAATACTTCTTAATAACCTTAGCTCTCCTCTTATCTAAGAGGTATTATTTTAATAAATATTTATCTTAGACTTTTTTTTTTTAATTTTATAAATATTATTAGTACTATTAATTAAGTCCTTAATAAAAACTTAATTAGCTATATTTAATTAATATACTTTTTTATATTAGTTATATTCTTAAAATTATATATTTTTAAATTAAAAAATTAATTTATTTAGTATTATAATTAATCGCTAATATTAAACCCTTATATCTTAGGCTAACCTCTTAAA
>JAALXN010001392.1:0-12405 GCA_012978555.1 Fusarium drepaniforme | reverse complement strand
TGTTCTTTAGTATAGTTGAAGCCGGGATAACCGACATGCAAGATCGTCTTTCAACGCGACGAGCCAGCCTATTCCCTCAAAGACTACACACAGGCTGGATAGTTATGCATGAGGCAATGAACACGCACACAATCGCGAGGCTGGGGTCTTGGTCGGGAGTAACGATATGAGTTTCTTGAACGCGAGGACCGAAGCACTAGAGCGACCAACAAGATTCGACAACAGCTACAACAGCTACAGATTGAAAGACTTGAAGAATATGAGATATGAGGGAGCACCGTCACTGACACGACATTCTTCCTTCACGATGAAAAAAGGGACGCATCTCCGCCAACGAGAGGAGCAGCTGAGAGGCTTGCGAAAGGACATCCAAACCCCACCAGGGGTTAGTTATCCCAGGGCCATCACCATTGATTTCCCACAATTCTGTCTCTAGGCTTGGGTCGGGCGGAGGCCTCAGTCTCATGCCGATAGCGGCACGTTTAGCATCCGCTCGTGACACGTTCCCTGCACGATCGATGACTTTGTCAAGCCGGCCCAAGCTCGCTACAAGACGGGGATGACCTAGATCGTTGATACGGGACACCGTTGGCTCGCTGCTCCTGTCAAAAGCCATCCGTGGTTACCACCTGAAGGCCCAAAGAGAATACCGCGAGTTCCACCTCCAACGCAAAGTCACTCTCCATCACTGGGAATACAAGGGCATGTCAAGTGCACAGCCCGTGCTAGTCCGTTCATTTCAATGATCCCGTAGCCATGAGATTAAAAACTTTCCTCTTCTTAAAAGAAACAATGCTAACTAACCCGCCCTTCACTGCAGCCCCGCCGACCAGCGGCGATGGGCTTCCACCCAAGTTGCTTCGTTCTTCTTGTCCTCCTCGTTGAGGACGTGCTGGTTGAGCCGATCCAGCCACAGAGCGCAGGTGGACACCACCGCTGTGATCGACCGGTCTATCTGGGACTGGAGAGGAAGTGTTAGTTCAAATCTTTGTGATAGTGTTCACAACAGGGTACTTACGGCGATCTCCTCCCACTTCTTACCCTTCTGGCTGAGGGCTAGGAGCTTGGCGATGTCGGTGACATCCCAGCGAACACCACTGGAAGAACCCTGAGAGATGCATGTTAGACCTGGATCAATGACTGCAAAAAGGAGAGGTAGATCAATCAACTCACAGTGTCGGGAGCCAGCCCGAAGTAAGCGGCAGGAGCCGCAACAAGTGTTTCTGGGTGTGAAACCCAAGGTCGCGCGCCAGGCGCCTCTGGCAGAGGGGTTCTTCCTTTCTGCAGGGCCCTTTCCTGCCATGGTGTGAGGATGTTGTCCCGTCGTTCCATGATGGGCGTAGCGATGTGGTGATAGTGGTGGGCTTGGGAGCTATAGATGCTTGAAGGATGGCTTCGAGTAAGCTTCAAGAGGAAGTTCACTTGGAAGTTTGTTGATCAAGAGAAGATATGTAAAGTCGAGAAGGATCATGAAGCAGAAAAAGAAGGGGGAATTTATAGGCGTGGGAGATGCTGGTATTGAGGAAATTTCCCTTTCTCGAGCGGACAAATTTTACAATGCGCGACAATAGGAAGCGTTGAGTTGGTAGAGAAATGTATTGGTTGGTATTGTCTCTTGCACGGATTACCGTTTATGGAAAATAAGAGAGAATGATTCATTGTGATATAGATGTTGAAGTGAATGTGAAAGAAACGTGATTTGAACTTAAGGTGAGGTCGATGCGAGGAGGTGAATCACGAACGTCGAGTATGATCCATTGTTCCGATTGTAGACGTTTGCTTGACTGAGAATGGGCATTCGTTCGTAGCCCAAGTACAATAAAAGTTGCAAACGCCCTTTATAACACAATGCTCCTACCAAGAAAACGGCGACAGAAAATGCAGTGCACTCACGACTCTATTCATTATTAACTCAGCGACCAATCACATTGTCGCTTTCAGCCTGCCTCAAAGGCGGGGGATCTCAGCTCATGCTCACTTCTGACACTTCACAATCATTCATCACAAAGACATTCACTTAACTTTAAACGGAGACATCGCAAAAATGACATCACAAGCCCGAATCCTCATGGCGCCGAAGAGGCCCACAGCAGACGATCAGAAAAACACATCCATCTTTCTCGCCGGCACGACAAGCGCCACAGGTGAACCTGACTGGCGCGAGACGCTCACCCAAGCTCTATCTGAGCACGCAGTCACAATCTTTAATCCCAAGCGTGACGACTGGGATTCTACGTGGAAGGAGGACTTTTCGGATAAACGCTGGGAGGAGCAGATCTGGTGGGAGTTGGACATGCAGGAGGCAGCAGACATCGTCGTCTTCTTTTTCCACGGTGCAACTGCGGCGCCCATCAGTCTTTTGGAGCTTGGGCTGGGTGTCAAGTCTGGAAGGGCGATTGTTTGTGTGATGGATGATTACAGCAAGAAGGGGAATGTGGAGGCGGTTTGTCGACGGTATCGGGCAAGGTTGACGAGAACGGAGGAGCAGTTGAAGGCGGCGGTTCTTGGGAGGCTGACCGGTCACGTGCGATAATGTTGTGGTTATATCAGAAGCGGGAGAGAAGGTGGAAGGGCCTTGGCGATTGACGATGGATGAAATGAAGCTGAGCTCCCTCAACACGATGTTTAGAGACTCACCGAGCTCACCGAGGGTCGGCCCGATCGGGCACCAAATCACCGATGTGTCTTTCCGATAATTATCCGCTCCCAATCCCGGCTCCCAGCGGCTGCCTTTCCCCCACCGAACCGGTCAATAATGGTGGCGGGGTATCGGTGTATCCAAGCTCATCCATCACCTTTCCAACCTTTGCTTGTCTTCCTATACTGGTCTCAGAGTTGTTTTTTTGGTTAACGAGGCCTTCGCTCTAACTGCGCTCACAATTGAGCTCATTCTTGTATAATTTTACCTCACTTGCTTCTCTTGCGACGTCGCAGTTACTCGCCATGGATGACCAGTTTGGCGGTCGCACAGACGACGATCTCTTCTACGATGACTTCGAACCTGTCGAGAGCGAACCTGTCGTCACAGAAGAAGCTCCTGCGCCAAAGCCAGAGCCCGCGCCTGTAGCGCCGATCCAAGAACCTGTCGCAGCCCAAGAGCAGCCTCCGGCACAGCCACCCGCAAGCTCAGCGCCTCCCGCAAAGCCCGCCGGTCTCGCCTCATCTCGATACGCCGACAAGCCTGCTCCCGCCCCAGCTCCGAAGCCCGCACGACAGGCTCCCCCACCGACTTCGAATGCGCCGCCTAATGCTCCTACTGCTCCGAGGGAGAAGGGACCGCAGAATACAGCAGCCAATGCCAGCGCGCGACTCCAATCGGGTGCTAACCCGCGGCAAAAGCTCACAGAGGCGGAGTTGGCCGCTAAGATGGAGAGGATGAAGTTAGTATCTGCAGAGAAGGCGCGCAAGTTTGAAAAGGCCGAGCAGGACGAAAAGGACCATGCAGCATCTTATGCCCGTGGGATGGAGGAGGCTAGGAAGCGACGGGCTGTGGAAGCTGAGCGACGACGACAAGGCGAGGAGGATAGGCGCAAGATGGAGGATGAGCGTGCTAAGAACCGAGAAAGGAAACTCAAGGCTATGGGTATGAAGGAGGGCGGCTGGGATGAGGGCAAGGAAGCGCTGGAAGAGGAGGAAGCCAGACGAGGATTTAGGGGCGCAAACGGTGGAATCCGAGGATCTAGGAATGTTGGTCTTGGTGGTAGTCGCTACGCGTCGAAGGATGGTGAAGAACACGATGTCGACCGATTCTTGGACGACCGACATCGAGGAGGACGAGGCCGAGGCCGTGGTCGCGGCGGTAGGGGAGGAAGAGGCGGACGAGGTGGTCACGAAGATGCGCCTAGGGCTCCCGCGCCTGTGAAGCAATCCGTTCCAGCCGCTGAAGACTTCCCAGCTCTTCCAGGCGAAGGTAAGAAAGCCGCCGCCCCTGCGCCAGCGAGCAATAAGCCTGCATTCGCAAAAGCAGCGGCAGCACCACCACCGCCATTGGAACCATTGAGCCCTGGAGGAAAGTGGGGTGACGAGATGGAAGAGTTTGACGAGCTCAACAACAAGTCATGATAGTATTGGAGGTATAGTTTGGATCGCTGGAGTAATGATGAGGCTGCGAGAATGCAAAGCAAGCTTCACAGCAGAAAAAGTTGGAAATATCACTGGGACAGCAGCGGCATAGAAAGTACAAGTATCGAAGTCAACGCCAGATTGAAGAATCCTCATGTTGTCTCCAAGCTCTACCTCGTCTAGAAGGGTATTTCAACTAAAGTCTGTGGTTCCGTCCAATTTTGTTCACACAGCGCCCAAACGCCAATAACCCGAGATATACATGTACAAGATGACTCTGGGTCAGATTACCATCCGCCGCGGTAGCCCCTACCTCCGCGACCGCTTCTGTAACCTCCCGACCCCCTCGGTCCTCTGGGTCCTCCCATCCCAGGTCCATCGTCATCACCCATCTGCGGCCTCGACCTCCCCTTCATCTCCTTGGGAAAAGCATCATACGTCTTGCGCATCTGCGCATAACCTAGATGCATCTTGCCGTAAAAGTGGTCGGCGAGGCGGCGGTCGTTGTCGAGCCTACTGAGGTACGCGCCGCACACGTCGCAGACCTGAAGCTTCTGGTGGCCCGAGGGTCCAGACGTGTCTGAGAGGGCTTTGAGCTCCTTTTCGCGGTCGAGCTTGGATTGGGTGGCTTGGCGGACGCGGAACAGCTCGTCTTGGGCGCGGGAGACTTCGGACATTGAGCCGAGGATTTCGACTTCGAGGAGGCCGTTGTTTATGGTTGCTGTGAGGTCCGAGATGCTCTTGAGCTGCGAACTGTTAGCAGGTGTTTGATAGGTAAAGGGGGTAGTAATCGTACCAAAACGTTGGTCTGGCGAATCTCGTCCGGTGTCTTCTCCAACCTCCTCTGCGCAGCATCGATGCGTCGGTTGCACTCATCAATGTACTTTTGCAGATCGCGCATATAATCATACTCGAAACCATACTTTTGTCGCTCCCTTTCCGACAGACCCTCGTATTCAGTCTTGAGCCCTTCGCTGTGAACCTTGGGACACGGCCCAATGTCCTGCTTTGTGTTTGTAAAGAGGTCGTGTGGACATGTGCCTGCGATGTACGAGCGGCAGACTTTGGGATCGTTCATGGACAGCTGGGCGGCGCGCGACGTTGAAGATGCGCCCATGAGCTGCTCCAGCAGCTTCCTCTGCTCGGCGGCCATCGTGTAGTATTGCGCTGGAGTAAAAGAAGGTCTAATAGTAAAGATTGGTAGCTGTGATGATGGCGGGGCCTTGAAGATCCAAAGATGCGACGGCATGTGGAGGAAGCGCGCGCCGAATGTTTCTGCCAAATCTCACCGCTTACCTTATCAGCCGTCATTGTCCACGTCGCGACTTGGTGGATGGGACAGTTGGAGCTTCAAGATACGAAGACCAACTCCAAGTCGATCTTTTAAAACAGGGCAGGGTGAGATGTGAAATCCATTTGGATCTCACAGTCTTCAGCCCTAAAACATTTACACATTGCAAAAATGCGCCACTTTCTGGCGTATCTCCTCCTCGCCGTCACCAATGGCCTCGCCCTCTCAGCCGCCGCATCCGATTACCACGAGCAATTGACACTCCGACCTCTGCCCCTATCCCAGTTGCTGGCAAGCTTCAACTTCCGTGCCAACACCTCTATCGCCGACTTTGAAGCGCATAACTTTCGACTCTTTCCCCGCTCGCTGGGCCAGATCCTACAGTATGCGGGCACCAGGGAGCTGCACCTCCGATTCACATTAGGACGGTGGGATGCTCAGCGTTGGGGCGCGAGGCCCTGGGATGGTACCCGCGAGGGAGGTACTGGTGTTGAGCTGTGGGCATGGTTGGATGCTGAGACGGATGAGGAGGCGGATGAGAAGTGGTTGACCTTGACGAATGCCTTGTCAGGCTTGTTCTGCGCCAGTCTCAACTTTATCGATTCGACAAGGACGATCCGACCGGTCATGTCATTCCAGCCCGATGGAGACCACTCCAACTCGTCGCTCGCCAACACGAGACTTCTTCACGGTGTTTTGCCACATGAAGTTGTATGCACGGAGAACCTGACACCTTTCTTGAAGCTGCTCCCTTGCAAGGGCAAGGCAGGTGTTGCCAGTTTGTTGGATGGTCACAAGCTGTTTGATGCGTCTTTCCAGAGCATGGCTATTGATGTGCGACCAAAGTGCAAGGCGGATGGCGATTGTGTGTTGGAGATGGAGGAGACTATTGATATGGTTCTCGACATTAACCGATCCAAGAGGCCTCAGAGTACGTTGCCCCCACCAATTTGACCTACGTGTCTAACCAAGCCCAGATAACCCCATCCCGAGACCTCCTCCCGGCGACCAGCTCATCTGCGATACCTCCAAGCCATACCATGCCGAGTTTACTTGCTTCCCCGCCGACAACCTCGATGGTCAGGATTGGAGCCTCTCCCAAGTCTTTGGTCGACCCATGAGGGGAACCTGTCCTCTTACCGACCCCGATATTCCTCCCATCTGCGTCCAGATCCCCGAAACTCGAGATCTATATGCTTCGCAGGGCGCGAGAGAGACCAAGGCTCCAGATGGCACATCACGATGCTACCATCTCGATCCCAACGACGAGTTTGAGCTTATGCTTGTCAAGCCCGAGTCGCAGGACAAGGACAAGCTTCTGAACAAACCTGAAACACCTCTTCTCTACGCTGAGCGCAGTTTCAATGGGCACGGCCAGGAACATGGAGGTGTCCAGGCTATCCTTAGCAACCCCAGCGACACTGATGTTGAGTTTGTGTACATGGAGTCACTCCCCTGGTTCATGCGCATTTACCTACACACTCTCTCCGCCCGCATCGCCGACTCTCCCGTGGAGAACTCTACCGATATCATCAAGGAGATCTACTACCGCCCAGCCCTGGACCGCGCCCGTGGTACCCAGCTGGAACTCCTGATGCGCATTCCTCCTCACTGCACCGTCTTCTTGACTTACGACTTTGAAAAGTCAATCCTCCGATATACAGAATACCCCCCTGACGCAAACCGCGGCTTCGACGTAGCAGCAGCCGTCATCACGACCTTGGAACCCAAGGTGATGAACATCCGCACGACGAGTCTGCTGCTCTACCTGCCGACTCCCGATTTCAGTATGCCTTACAATGTTATCATCTTTACATCGACGGCTATTGCGCTGGCGTTTGGAGGGTTGTATAATATTCTCATCAGGAGATTTGTCGGGGCGAATGAGACGACTGGGCCGGCGCTCAAGTCGAAGTTGGCGGGTTTGATTGGGAAGATAAAGGGTAAGAAGGCATCGAAGCAATAGATATGATAATACGAGTACATTTTCTTGGTTACTGTCTTTTGAACCCTTGTTTGGGTGATGAAGCCGAGACAATTGCTAAGCGAGCAGCCATTCCCAGCTCCATTGATGAGAACTCGCAGGCAGCTCGCGTAGGCGACACGCCGTGCCTGTTGGCCAAAATGCGGAGAGAGCAGAGGCGAAGTTTTTGTGCTCTTGCCTGTACGTTATCCTACCTCATCGTGAACCTCTAGACGTCACCCTTGGCCCTGGGAACTATCACAGCGTCACCCGGCCACGTAGTTTGAGCTGAGCCCTCGGTGTATCGCCCTATCGTATATCACTTTCGGGGTAACTGATGACGAATCGTGGGGTGGACAGGTACTCAAGGCTTATTCAGGATCTTGACCCTTGAAGTTGTGTGCCTCGGTTATCGACAGAGATAGATCTCAGATCCTAGCAATTAAACCTCGGGCTGGGCCGAGGAAACTGAGCTCGTAGGGGGCACTTCTTGCTCAAGTGCCACCTCGAGCAGATGAGACTGCCGCAGAGAGGGAGACCGTTAACGGCAAGAATAGACAGCGTTCTTCCAACACTCGGCCATTTCCTTCGACTGGAGCTGTCACTGACTGCGTTAGATGCCCCGGACGTCGTTAGATTAAAGAGGGTGATACTCGTGAATAGAGGCAGGTAGAAAAGGGACGCGACTTCCTAACTTGCCTCCCCTCTCTGTCCAACCCAGCGTCACCACTGTCTTTCTTTAGCGACGCTGAATAACTCGACCACATTACTCCAACATCTTCTTATCTCCGTGATCTTCAATCGCAAACTCGAACTCTCAGACGCTGACTGCTACAACCTACCTCCACGATGAAGCCGATCATCCCAGGTGTCCTCCTCGGGGCGCTCGTCGTCGTCAACGCCTACTATACTATGTCAGTTTTCGCTCCCTCAATCGAAGAAATCCACGCTCGAGTCATCAACGCCCGCGACAAGGCCTTTGTTATCGGCGCCTCAATGCCAGGCACCTTTTGCGGCCTTGACAACACCACTGAATGCCCCGCCGGCACTTCGACGCAGGTAGACGAGCGGATGACTGCCCTCGCTGTGAGTTCAAATACCTACCGCACTATCCCCAGCACTGACACGGGAGTAGGCTGCAGTCCCGGGCGGCCAGTTCATCTTTGTCGCTCCCGACGGCACAATCTCGTACCCATCCGCCCACTCCGCCCTTCGCCCCCCAGGCTCCAAAGTCGGTGGCTTCCAAGCCTCGCAGATCATCTCGGAATGCAAGATGCCCATCAAAGTGCTTGTATGGCTACCAGAGGACGGAAACCGAGGCATGTGGGCTTGTCCGACTTCAATGAACGTTCCGATGGCGGACGAGGCGGTGCTCAAAGCTACAACGGGAGATTTCAAAGGGAAGGGATGTTTGAAGGTTGATGGGGTGCAGATTCAGGTGGCGGGGGATAATTATGCGGCTTGGGCGTATACGTGAGCCTTGTCAGGTGAAGGGTGTGTATTTGCGAGGATTCTAGTTGATAGATGTTCCGCCATGGCGATGAGACGGCAACTTCAATCCCATCTTTCCTTTAGAGCATCACATCCATATCGCATTCGCGACCCGCCAAGACCTCTAGTCTAGGAGTATCTCAAAGTCAAACTCCTTGTCAGTCCGCAGCTGATATTCCGGCAAAGTAGCCGGTCCACAAGACGCAGTTCCCAATCCATGATGCTTCCAATCCAGCCTCACAATCGTATCATCCCTCTTCTTCTTCCGCAGTTCATACGGATGCGTGCTCTCATCCACGTCCCTCGTCGTATAGGGCATCGCTGAGAAGCTGGCGCCTTCAAGATCCCCAAACCTCGCCCTCAACACACGTCCTCTACTCCCGACGAACTCTACCCACCTCACATCCGTCCGATTACCTCCATCTTGAGGAAACTCGTAGTCTACCCACAGATCATCAACACTCGAGCTCCAATTCCCGAAGCCCTGCGAAAACTTCTTATCCACATACGACTCCCCCGGTCCTCGTCCCCACCACTTTGCTTCAGATACACCGTCCAACCCAAACGTAACGCCGATCCGCGCAAACGTCTCAGGCAGCCGCAATCCGTGTGGTTTACCGTGTACATGAATGCGGAGAGAGTCACCGTGAAACTCATACGTGGTGACGACGTCGACGGCCCAGGCTAGGACAGGCGGCGCGATGCGGCCAGTGACTTGGACTTGGACTGTGTTTGAGTCTGTGTGCCATTTCACTTGTCGTACGTGGTGAGACGTTTGGTGGAGGCGGCGCTCTTCCCATTCTTTTCCGTGCCCACCGCGATCGTTGTCGGTGAGGGCGCGGTAAAAGTCCATCGCAATGGGAGTCGTGAGGAGTTCAACGTCAGAGCGTTTCCAACTTGTGAGTGCGCCAGCAGCGAGATTGATGTCCCAAGTCGAATCGCCGGTCGATGACCGGACAACAAGGAGAGATGGAGACACTTGTTCGACTGTGGGTGTCCCAGAGTCCAATGACCGCAGTGTAGTGATGGATTCTGGTTTGGAGATTTGGAGTTGACCAAAGGCGACCTGGTGACCAGCCTCTGCCCAGTTCGTGCCCTCCTTTATGACGAAGCTTAGATGAACATAAGCTTCCCCAGTGATGTCACTTAGAAGAGACTCATCATAACCGTCCAGAATCAGGGTTGTCTCTGTGTGCGGGTTGATGTCGCTGGGTATCTCAATGTCTGCTCCAGGTACGGTCTTGCCGTCAGCGACAATCCTCCAAGTAGCCTTGAGATTCTCAAGGCCAATGAAGTCATAGCGATTCACGATCGTCACCTTGTTACCATCAAGTGAAAGCGTCTGAACAGGCTCGACCGCCTTGGCATACTCAGTCAAGCCAGGTGTGGGCGTGTGATTCGAGAACAAGACGCCATCCATGATGAAGTTGTAGTCGTTCGGTTCGTCGCCAAAGTCACCTCCATATGCCATGTACTCTTCCCCGCCCTTGGTCTTGGTGCGCAGTCCCTGTGACGGTTAGAAGTGCCTGTGTAAGATGATAGGTACTTACATGGTTCGCCCACTCCCACACCCATCCTCCCATCAATCGCGGATACTCGTAAAAGGCCTCGACATACTCCTTGATGTTTCCTGGCCCATTTCCCATCGCGTGAATAAACTCACACAGAACGAGAGGCTTCGTCCACTCCTTCTCTTTGGCAAACTTCTCCACAATCTCATCGACGCTGGAATACATGCGACTGTAGAGATCAACCGTCTCAGCCTCGTAGTCCTGCTCATAGTGCACCAATCGTGTAGAGTCCATGTCCTTGATACACTTGTACATGGCCTTGTGATTCCGACCGTAAAAGGCTTCATTCCCGAGAGACCACATGAAGACGCAGGCGTGGTTCTTGTCACGGGCAACCATCTGTCTGGCCCGATCCACATACTGTTCTTCCCAGGCTGGATTGTCCGAAACGAAGGATGCCGGGTCGCCACCTGTTGATCCAAAGCCGTGGCATTCTAGATCCGCTTCATCAAGAACCCAGAAGCCGAGTTCGTCTGCGAGCTCGTAGAGTCGTGGGTCGCTAGGCTGATGACAGGTTCTGATGGCATTGAGATTGTGTCGCTTCATTATCAAGAGGTCTTGCTTCATGAACTCGTACGGAACCGTTCTTCCGTGATCAGGGTGATGTTCATGTCGGTTTGCGCCTCGGATTTTGATGGGTTTGCCGTTGACACAGAAGACGCCGTCGATCAATCCTGCGGTGCGGAAGCCAATGCGATGGGCGACGCTGCTCGTTTCGCCTATGTTGAGAACGAGAGTGTAAAGGTACGGGGTCTCTGCAGTCCATTTCTCTGGTCCTTTCACGGACAGCTCAAAGCTTTCCTTGGCCGAAATGCCCTTCGTGTCTCGTAGAACCTCTCCACCATCTCTGTCGAGCAGCTTGAGCTCGACAGACGAAGAGCCACTCAACTCGACCTCGACTCTTAGAGTAGCATCTTCAAAATTGTCATCAAGTTCAGTAGAAACCTGAAAGTCAATGAGGTGAGTCTTGGGGAAGGCATGCAAGTAGACGTCCCTAAAGATGCCGCTGAGCCACCACTGATCTTGATCCTCGAGGTAGCTCCCGTCGCACCACTGGTAGACTTCCACAGAAAGCACATTCTTCCCGTCAATGTCGACTAGTTCCGTCACGTCAAACTCGCTCGGGTTCCTGGATCCTTGGGAATAGCCGACGTAGGTGCCGTTGATCCACAGGGAGAACGAGGAGTCCACTCCCTCGAAGCGAAGGCGCAGTTGATGGTCTTTGAAGCTGTCGTCCACCGTGAATGTGGTGATGTACCGCCCACACTCATTGTCCGCGAATGGCACGTTGGGCGGATCTACCGGAAACGGATAGTCAACATTGGTGTAGTGAGGTCCCTTTCCATAGCCTTGAAGCTGCCACATCCCAGGGACTTGGATGTCGCTGAAACCAGAAGCATCAAAGTCGCGCTCGTGGAACTTGTCCGGACCCTCAAAGGGAGACTTGGCGAGGTTGAACTTCCAGGTTCCTGAAAGGCAAAGAGCCTTCGCCTTGGTTACATCACGGGCCAAGGCATCGGACTCGGTATTGTAGACATAGAAGTTGCTTCGTGGAGGGAGGGTGTTGCAGTGGATGACATTGATGTTGTTCCAATCGGGAAGAGATTTTGGATGAACTTGAACGTCGGACATTTTAGCGATGATCTGACACAAAAAAGAATATGTCCTCTGAGGAGGCAAGATATCACTCTCGGTCCGATTCAGCTTGAGGCTCTTTTAAATCCTAAGCATGGTTCAACGTCATGACAACTCTCAATTGAGGCCTGCCGCCCGCTGAGGGGGTTGCATGCGGCGGCTAAATTGACGGAGGAATGATTGGAACGGTTATATGCAGCTCGGTATGACTTTGTGGGTATCCCGAAAGACGATCATTTCTTGTAGTTCTAGCCTCGTAGAGATGGTAAAGCCTCGCGCATTGTGATTGTTGTATGGTCCAGGGTAGGCGGACGGCCTGTCTGACTGGCGCACTTGTGGCCAAGCACTTCTAGCTCTTCTCTATTAAGATAATTAAGATATTTAACCTCATA